>JARSSU010037568.1:0-24313 GCA_029619165.1 Eurosta solidaginis
GTTTCTCGCAGCAAACCTTTTGAACTGCCTTCGACCTACTTCTACCGCTTCATGCGCCCATTCCAAGCGCTCGATCTCCACTTCTGTTGGATCGACCACTGCTCCCAAGCGTTGTATAATTCCTAGTGCTGCACGGTACTGCGAGAGAGCTCTTTTACTTCCTCTGCTCCGTACCCTTCTCCACTCTTCTACTCCGTTTTCATTTGTGTGCTTCACCAACACGGAGTTCATTGAATCAGCACTACTCTCGCTCCCCGAGTCCGACGCATCGCTTAATTCGTATTTGTGTTTTTTTACATCTATCTACGTTTACTCTTAAACTTTATATGGATTGCTAAGCGTTAAACTTTATCTATTCTTCTGAAATTGCTGCTGCGCACAAAATTTTTTACTCCTAAATGTCGATACGCATTATACTCACATGCAACTGAAATATGTGTCCATGTTTCACCTCTACACTAATTCGATGTATCACCTAATAATGCTATATTGTTACGAATATTAGCAATACTAAGGGGTAGTGCCATCTCTAAGCCGATGCTAAAACAGTGACTTGCATGCACATCCATAAATCAATCATAATGTATCTACACAAACGAATCAATAAATTATGTCTACACATATGTACGTGCACGAAGCGAGAAACAGTGCACAAACACATGTATATATCTTATCTGAGATCCTCCCGAAAGTATGCAATTGTAATTGTGGAAGTGTCGCTCACAAATACGCGCGCATATGAGAAGCTACACACGTGCATCTGTAGTTATAATTATATGTCAGTAACTAAGTAAATTCTAGAAAAGCCTAGAAATATGCAACGAGGAAATCAGACAGTATAAAAAGGCGACAACAGTGGAGGCGAGAGATCAGTTTCATTTAAGCTATCAGTCAGTTTGGTTATTAAGCCAGCTAGTTGCAACGTATAAGTGTTATTGTGAAGTACTTTAACAAAGGCCATTTTTCCATTATTCAATATTGGAGTTATTTATTCAACAGTTTAGCGATACGAACGTTAGCAGAATATTGCAAATAAGGGGAATTGCAGTAAATTCGTCACAATATGTTATACACTATAGCCACCGGAGGTTTGTGTCTGCGCATTCCGGTACAAATGTCTTGTAGCTAGTTGCCGTTAGATGGGTATCCTAAGCATTATCTAAGTGAGGATACGCGTTTTTTACACACGTAGACGTATAGACGTGTAAAAAAACAACACGGCTAATATGTATGCATATTCCAGTATTGCCACTTGCAGAATTTAGTTTTGTATCCAAAAGTGCGTCATTCCTAAAAAAATGTATCCATTGGTTTCAATAGATTGATACATACATAGTTTTTGAATCATTTCGTCGGATTTGGTGGTGGCGGTAGCGTGCTCCTTCTACCATACCGAACATACTGGGTTCAATTCACGGGCAAAGCAACATCAAAAATTTAGGAACAAAATTTTTCAATTAGAAAAAAGCTGTTTCCAAGCGGGGTTACCCCTCGGCAGTGATTTGGCAAACAATCTGAGTGTCTGTCTGCCATGAAAAACTTTTCAGTAAAAACTCATCTGCCTTGCAGATGCCTTTCAGAGTCGGTGTAAAATATGTAGGTCCCGTTTGCACAGCGGAAATTTGAAGAGAAGCTCGGCCTAAAATCTCTTCGGAGGTTCTATTGTATTTATTTTATTTTTGATGAAACAAAATTCTGAAATTAATAATATTTGGAGCAAAACACCGCCGTACTATTTTGGCTATACTCACAACTGAATTTTGTAAATTTTACCAAAGCTCAGTTTTAAATAAATCTTGCTCTGTTATAAAGGTTTTTCTATTTGACATGTCGAGTAAAATTTATTTATACGTACATTTTATAACAAAACGTACTTAATTTATTTTAAACAAAAATAATACCAGACCTGTTAAAAAATGATTACTAAATACTTACCCGTCCAATTGATTATTTTCCTTAAAAGCCATTTAATGATTACTTGCCATTATTTTCTATTTTTAATAACTTTTCAATTGATTAAAAAGATGATCATGAGCTTTTTCTGATTATTGAAAAAAATAAAAAACAAAATAAAAAGTAATCAAAAAAGAGGTTTTTTTTTGGATTTTTTCAATAATGGTATTAGTTAGTGAGAAACAAAGGAAAAACTTCATTCAACAGACAAAAAGTGCTATTTTTGCTACCAGTGTTATCTGATGATATTCAAAATTTAAAATGAAATTGTATATATAACTAGCAGACCCGGCAGACGTTGTTCTGCCCTAAATTTGGTATATCTGCATACATTTTAGTAAGCTTTTTCCGTCTAAATCTGCCCTCGCCCCTCTACACTTTTTCCCAATCTTTGTATTCACTCCTCCCTCCGTATTTTTCGCTTCATCTATCTCCATCTTCGTCTCATTCTATCTCTTTCTCAGTCTCCTTCTCTCTTTTCTCTTCTCTCAAGTTTTTCTCATTCTTTTTCATATCTTATTGCCAGCCCCAGAGGGTGGTATGCATTTTGTTCCAGTCCCATTCCGAGTCTCAGTCTCAGTCCCAGTCCTAATCCCAGTCCCAGTCCGTCTCTGGTCTACTTCCCGGAAAAAAGCATCGTAAATACTAATATAGGCAAATTTATATACCAAATTTCAGGCAAATCGAATAGGACGTAGGTAAATAGGTATGTGGGTATTATTAATTCATGACTTTATTTCGGATTCGCATGTATATTTATCAGTTTTGCCAGGTTGATGCGACTAAATCGAATATCACAATGAAAATTACTTTAAAGCTCTCAGCAACAGCTTTCATTTGATATCCAAAATACACACACATTCTAGGGGTATCCGGGTCCATGTTTTGGCCTATATCTCGAGACCCTAGTCACCAGTAGGTATGAAAACTACCCTCTAGTAAAGCACTCATCAACAGTTTTCCTTTGATATTCATATTGTAAAAACATTGTCTCGGGGTATCCGTGTCCTCGTTTTGGCCTATATCTCGATACCCAAGACACCCAGCGGTATAAAAAATTATCTGTAGTAAAGCACACATCAACAGCTTCAATTTGATACCCATAATGTAAAAACGCATCCTAGTGTTACCCTGATCCACGTTTTGGCCTATATCTCGAGACTCTAGTCACCAATAGGTATGAAAACTACTCTGTATTAAAGCACTCATCAACAGCTTTCATTTGATATCCACATTGTATAAACACATTCTAGGGGTGCCCGGGTCCATGTTTTGGCCTATATCTCGAGACCCCAGTCACCCAGGGGTACGCAAAATACCCAGTGTCAAAGTACTCATAAACAGCTTCCATTTGATATGCATATTGTACAAACACTTCCTGGAGTTACCCGGGTCCATGTTTTTGGCCTATATCTCGAGACCCAAGTCACCCGGTATCAAAGTACGTATTATATAAACCTTCCCCGTGGAAAAATACATACATATACCTATTTTCATAATAATCGGTCCAATAGTTTTTGAGTTAATCGATGACATACATACAAACATTCATTTTTATATATATAGATATATGGCTTAACCGATTTGGAATTTCAAAATCAACTAACCTACATCTCTCCTTCTTGTATCTTTCCTAAAAATTTCATGGCAATCTTTCTATTCGTTCTCCAGTTATGGAGTGACAATCAAAATGTACACCTCTTTTTATATATATTGTAACGAGCCCTTGTAGCCCGTTTGCTAAGTTCGTATCACTAAACTCTTGAATAAATAACTCCAATATTGAATAATGGAAAAATGGCCTTTATTAAAGTACTTCACAATAACACTTATGCTTTGCAACTATCTGGCTTAATAACCAAACTGATAGCTTAAATGAAACTGACTTTCAAAATAATACTGCTATGGCTCGCTAGATAGCGTCTTAACCGAAACTGCTTGATAGCTCAAATCAAACTGAATTCCAGCTCCTCTACATTTGCTGCCTCTTATACTCTCTGATTTCAACGTTCGCATCTTCTAGGCGCTTCCAGAATCTACTAGTTGCCATCAGCTCTCAAACTTCTCAGCTGTAACTACAATTGCACGATTTTATAGCTTCTCTCATTGCATACTTTCAGGAGTATCTCAGATATATGCATGTGATTGTGCATTGACTCTCCGCTGCTCGTATACGTACATGGTACATATGCGTAGACGCAATTATTGTTTCGTTTATGTAGATACATAATGATTGAATTATTGATGTGAATTCACGTCACCGATGATAAGCGGCCTAGAGATAGCAGGACCCCTTAGTTTTGCTAATATTCGTAACAATATAGATCTTATGCGGCTTGTAGCCAATGCAATATTAGTCCAATAGCTATTTTCTTGAAAAACTTTTAAGCATTTCTATCCAAACACTTCCAAAGAAAAATATCATTTTCTTCACAAATTCTCGAAAAACTACTAAAAAAATCTGACAACTCCGAGAAATTTTACTGCTTGCAACTTGCATAGATATCATTCTAAAATTTAATTTATCATAAAACTGCATATTTATAAATTTATTAGAAATTTTACAGAAAGTTTTTTAACTTTGAATCTTCCAGCGTAAAAATGTATACATTTGAGATTTTTTGTATCGTTGTATCCACTCATAAAAATGTACCCAAATGGATGCAATTGTGTCCATTCAGCAACCCTGGTATGTACTTTGTACATATTTATATTCATATGTACGCGCTAGGGCAGAAATCATGCGCGCATGCTATTAGAAACTTAAATTTAGAAATAAAAATGTCTTCCTGATTTTCGAAAGTTATAATATAAACTATTCTTTTGGGTTTAGCTGTGTTTTTTATACATCTATAGACGTTTACGCTTAAACTTTATATGGACTGCTAAGCATCAAACTTTACATTCACCTCTGAAATTGCTGCGCATAAAATTGGTACTACTAGATTTCAATACACATTATACTCAGATTCAACTGAAATACATATGTGTCTATGTTTTACCTCTACACTAATTCTATGTATCACCTCTAAAAAACATAGCTATTTTAACATTATATTTAACTTTTTTGAGTCCTTAGAATTATAGTTTGGCCTCAAAAGAGGTGCAAAAATTTCAACATGCCTATTTATGTATATGTATATTATATATTGTATATTATCGAATGAATTGCAACTTTACGGACGTTTTCCATAATGCTTTAATATGCCTGTGTAAAATTTCAGCCTCAAGCGACAGTAGTTCGGAAGATCAATCAAAGAAAATTAATTTCGAAATAATTATGAAACGAGAAGAATTCGCAAAAATTACAAAATACACCAATTATAAAAAAACAAGGATGGACAAAAATCATTACGCATCCAAACGATGGCGTATTTTTAAGAGTGGAGAATGGCAATCTTTATTTGCTGACAAAATTTGGCAAACCAGCCGACTAAAATGCGCAATCCACTTTCGTAGGCACTATTTGTCATTGAATGGGGATTTCGGCTCGATAAATTGTAATCATAGAATAGTCTATAGTATAATATAAAAGCAATTAATATTCAACCAGGGTGTGCACCCGTATAATACAAAACAATTTATTTGTACTGTTTTGTACAATCAATGGTAAAAATCAAAATGCAAAATAAAATACTTCATTATTTTGTGTATTGCTTTGAATATTGTACAGACGAGTAAATAAATTGAATTGTACATTGGAATGTGCGAAACGGGTAATGAATAAGACAATCGTAGAATCCGGAAGTGCTTCGAAGGCGCTTTGTTCCTTCTTACGCAGGCAGTCCAGAAAAACATTTCGGCTTATTAAGTTGTAGAACTATTACTTCACGAGTTTGTGAATATTTGTTGGCTTTATTCAAAAGATTTTTGGAATTATTTATTACTAGCAGACCCGTCAGACGTTGCTCTGCCCTAAATTTGGTCTATCTCCATACATTTTAATAAGCTTTTTCCGTCAGTTTTGCCAGGTTAATGCAACTAAATCGAATATCACAATGAAAATTACTTTAAAGATCTCAGCAACAACTTTCATTTGTTATCCATATTACACACACATTTTAGGGGTATCCGGGTCCAGGTTTTGCCCATATCTTGAGACCCTAGTCACACAGCGGTATGAAAACTACCCTGTACTAAAGCACTCATCAACAGCTTTCATTTGTTATCCATATTGTATAAACACTTTCTAGGGGTACCCGGGTCCACGTTTTGACCTCAATCTCGAGACTCTAGTCACCAATAGGTATGAAAACTACCCTGCACTAAAGCACTCATCAACAGCTTTCATTCGTTATCCATATTCTATAAACACATTATAGGGGTACCCGCGTCCACGTTTTCGCTTATATCTCGAGACCCTAGTTACCCGCGGGTACGAAAAATACCCCGTATCAAAGTACTCATTCGATACCCATATTGTACAAACATATCCCAGAATTACACACGTCTACGTTTTGATCTCAAGACCCTATCCAGAACGGGATAAAAATTAGCCTATGCCTGTCTCCTGGTTCTAAGCTACCCCTCCACCAATTTTCAGCCAAATATGTTCATCCGTTACTTCCTCTTAAATCACTCTTTATCTAGGGACAGAAAAAGCGACTTTGTTTTATACTATGTAGTGATGTACATCCATACATACCTATTACCTACGCCCGAAGTTAAATAACGCAGCGAGTGCTATATATGTATGTATGTATGTGCCGCATCAAGCCTCACTCAAAAGCAATTCGCGCGGACAGTTCACAGCGAACAAACACACATACGCATTTTTTGATAAAAATGTTACTTTTGTTTAAACAATTTGGCTGATATAAGAAAGGAATCAAGTATTTTTTTTGATGCAGATCGAAGGTAAATATTTCAAAGTTTTACTGAAAAGTAGAATTTTTGAAATCCATCCATCCGTTTATGAGTTATAGCTGTGTAAACAAAAATTTTATGATTTTTTGCTACATTTTGGCAATTTGCCACCCCCCCCAATAATATATATCTTCAAATTATATTAACTGCACCATCTCACGTAGCTAAGCTTTCAAATGCAAAAAACCGTTTTAAAATCGGAGTATTCTGTGTGAAGTTATGTGCATACATGACTTTTAACGACTTTATTTTATAAGATTTATAGATTATATTACATAGACCTCTTCGGAATTATTCTAAAACTACGTCGGAACAATGTCGAGATGTCTCTGGGGCCATTACGGTATAATTAAAGAGCTTCATTAGCTTGTTAGCGGTATCAATCGATATTGACGAGTTATCGATTTATTATCGATGGCCTGTGGGGTGTTTTCGATATTATCTACAAGTTATCGATTTGCTTTCGCGGTGTTTTTAATGATTTTTTAACCGATTCGCTGTCAAAGTGTTTTCGGATTTGTTATCGAAGTATTATTGAGTTGTTATCGTATTTATGATGCACTATCCATTTTTATAGACGAGTCATCCGGCTGTTTTTGGTTTGTGTTATCGACGGATTATCGGTTTTCTTTGTATTACAACGGCCATCGACTAGTTTTCGGGTTTTCAACGGCCACGAACATATGCATCATACTTTTGCACACTCTGCTCTGAATCACTACGCCTCGAATGTCGTTGTTGAGAAGAGCATTTAACTCGGCATGTTTGACTTATTTAAATATATCTATATTCTTCAAAATTTATAGGTTACTGTCGATGTGGGAGCAGTTTTAATGCTACTTTTCAAAATGATGTGGAAGCTGATTTGGTATGGTATTGTAGTTTAAGAGCGGGCCCAACCGGAAAAAAATGTGGCAAAATCTATATTCGAAAACCGCTTATCGAGAAGATAGCTACCCAATTGGAAAAAGGAAATGTTGATGTGTTTCGGGCGAGAAAGGCGAATGAGTTAATGAGAGAAGGAGATCCAGTCCATTCTGCCTTCCATGCAAACACTTCATACTTTGAAATCGGTTGAGAAGCAAAAAACCTATTTGCACACCGATCCCATTATTGCAATAGATATGATGAAAACTGGTCAGTATGCAAATATTATTCAATGTGTGTGGTATAGACCTTTTTGCGTACATTACTGGACGAACCATCAAATCCACATCATAAAAAAATGTTTTTCGTCAAAAATATTTAAAATTTCAATCGATGCTACGGGAGGGATTTGCCATAAATTGCATGACAAAACCATTTTTTTATATCAAATTAAAGTCAACTGTGGACAACAATTTACTGTCGCCCAAATGTTGTCCAACTCCCATCGAACGAATGATATCCAATATTGGTTTTAATATGAGTTCAGCAGTATTCGCGCCGAAAGAAATAGTGATTGATAGTGCGAAAGCACTTCTTCATGCAAGCGCAGGTTTTCCAAATGTTTATGAGTACTCCAACGCTGTTGCATCGCAAGATACAATGCCTCGATGTTGCATAAGGCTAGATGTAGCTCACTTTATCCACAATTATGCTAGGTTCGTTCCATATTGGTTCCCGTACAATGTTTTTGATGAGGCATCCTATACTTTATGTATTCTTACAGATTTCTGAAAGGAATAATGTCGTTAGTGCGAACATTTTGGCTAGCAATAATTGGCCGTCTAATTATGTGCCAAAGCACACAAGAAGCCCAACAAATTTTGAAGAGCATTTTTACAGTGGCAAAAAGTCCAACTGAGGGGCTTAAGGAAGATAAGACTCCTACCTCTTGTGAAGTGCACAAAAAACAATTGGAAATGCTTGTAACAGGTATGGAACTTTGAACTGCAACAACAAAAATACATTTTTTCTATCTCAGTTCCAAATTGTTCACGTTTCTCACTCATTTATAGGTGTTAGCGTGTTAAACGCTTAATGAGAGACAAGCATATAAGTAACTCATCGATAGACTTGAAAAGTTAATGAACTAATTAGTTTATTAAGAATTCCTTCTTAATTGTTTAGTCTGCTTAACACATTTCATCGTAGATTAATTTGCTAAATGCATGCGTATCAAGCCCTTTGCTGGGAAATTTAGGTAAGGCGAGATAAAGTTACAAAATAACAACATTTAAGTCCCCACGTCGTCATTTACTTTTTGCAATGTTAGCAGAGGCTTTAACTCGTCTTCAGCTTGTCTTCCAAAACTCAAATCTCTTTAAGGGACTTATTTTTGTACAATTCATCTTTTTTTTAATGAATAGCGTTATGTGCAAATTCAGGACTGAGGAAAGTGTGCTCTTTCCATATTGAGATGAGAAAAAATACCTCACTCAAGTTTTATATGATAGAGTCTGTAGCTCGTCGTTAAATAACTTCTCCTGTAATCATCGTGTACCAAATAAATGTAAAAACTAACACAAAAGTATAATTGCAGTTAACTTGACTGAGCTGGTTTTGCCTAATGATGATGATCGATGAACATATTTCTGAACCTGAAGAAAAATTAACTTCCGAAGATGATAATAGTGGCAGCGCTTTTTCTAATCTGAACGGTTGGGTAAAATATTGCGGGAGACTTGACGATGAAACCAATAACGTTTTAGAAGAAAAAGGAGATCGTGTTAACGCTCATTATAATCCAAAACTTATCCAAAAATTAAAAGCGGACATGCCGCTATTTCCCCTGTGGGGGAACGTTAATGTTTTGGATATGGCCGAATACCTGCATCATCTGCGGGAAGTGAAAGTGAATTTAATAAAATCAAATATGTATTGTTTCGCAGGGAAGGCTTCGCGTAGACGACTTTGTTCAAAAACATATGCAGTACATACAGGCGGCCACCGTGGTGTGATGGTAGCGTGCTCCGCCTACCACACTGTATGCCCTGGGTTCACACCACGGGCAAAGCAACATCAAAATTTTAGAAATAAGGTTTTTCAATTAGAAGAAAATGTTTCTAAGCGGGGTCGCCCCTCGGCAGTGTTTGGCAAGCGCTCCGGGTGTATTTCTACTATGAAAAGCTCTCAAGGAAAACTCATCTGCCTTGCAGATGCCGTTCGGAGTCGGTATAAAACATGTAGGTCCCGTCCGGCCGATTTGTAGAGAAAATCAATAGGAGCACGACGCAAATTGGAAGAGAAGCTCGGCCTTAGATCTCTTCGGAGGTTATCGCGCCTTACATTTATTTTTTTTTACATACAGGGTAAAGTCAAATTGGTGGACGCTGCTGAAAGTGACAGTGAAAGTCAATTAAGCGAAATGCACGAGTCAGAAACAGTATTCGAAGTGGTAAAATTATTTAATACGATCTAACCCATTTTAATCAATTACGGCCTAGTTTGTCAGTGCTAGTGTAAGCCCGATTTAAATTAACTAGAGTTTAGTCCAAAGTGGCAAAGTTAAACTTCATTCACGTTTAACTAAGTCCATCGAATAACCTAGCCTTATGATTTGCAGAACGGCAAGTTATCTTAATTTTAAAATGTGTCAATAGTGTATAGTGTATAACTGTGAAGTTAACTGTAGGTTAAAAGGCGTTATGCAAGTGGGGCTTAGTTAGATTAACTTGTAAAAATTTGGTGTAGAGAAGTGCGGCCTAAAAATTTTGCGAGTTTGCCGCCTCTTTTATGTTTACACATCAAGAGGTCTTAGTAACATTTTTTTATTTGGTTTATACATATATTCGTTGGAAATTTAAGTCAATTAAAATTTAATGAAAAGTTCCCATACGCGTTAAATCGTCACGTCCTCCTTTCCAGACAAATAATATATCGCTTCAATGTGCAAATACCAACATAAGCAATGACGAAAATGGCGAAAGTGCTCAAACTTTGTTGCCGCATAAACGGGATTTTACTTAGGTTTATAAATTAAAATCGTATAATTAATAGTATATCACCAAGTGTAATACTTTTTCAGGGTAAAATAAGGAAATAGTGAAAGCAGCGCTAAATTGGAAAATTCACGCTGCATTACCCATTTCAAAAAACGGAAGTGATCCGGATTTGCAGCCAATCCATATTGATGGTAGTAACGTTTCGCTACTCAATACGTGCGCCTTCGACGCAATATGCCAAGTCATGCTAGGGGCTTGTTTTGACAATTCGATGCTAATGGAAAAGGTTTGTTTCTGAAAGGTCAAAAAATGCGATACCAAAGCATAACAATTTACCAAACACTTCCAAAATCTTGAATAACGGGTAAAAAATCATATTCATACTTAAAGCTTTCTAAACTACTTTTCAACAAATCACAAAAATCGGAAGTAAACTTTTTCCTCCCTTTGCACTAGTATCTAAACAATTTCGTAAATTTTAACTGATTTTTTTAAACAGGCTATGTTTCTTATCTCAACTTTCCCGGGTTAATAAAGTGCGCACATTTTTTAGGTAATGCGAAAGGAAGGAACTGTACCGTTTTTTAATTTCATTAAAGATATCCTGACAAAAGGTGTCACATCGGAGACATACAAAAAAAGGGGGGCTATTCTGTCAAACTGCTGTGAAATTTTATATCGCCACAAAAATTTGAACACACTTAAATGTGAAGTACCGGTTACTTGGCTGGCTCAACAACTATTTAAAGATTGCCCTACCCTAAAAGAGTTAACGGAATGCACAGAAGGCTGTGTGCGGAAAACAAGCATTCCAGTCAAAATTGTTTCCCCATTAATTTGGAAAAACCAAAATGCACCAATAGATATGGCGCGCGAGTGCATTCATTCCGGAGGACCACATTGTAGTACCAACAATTACGATGGAATTCCAAAAACAGTTTTGGAAGAAATATGTAATATTTTAGAATGGTAAATAGTGGATTCATATCAGCTAATACGAGCCTTGTAAAGTGTATAAGCCCTAGAAAGCACGTATGTGTACAGTGAAATTTTTGTAAGCTTTATAAGACTTTTTAAGTTTATAGAATCTCCTAAATGTTAAATACAAATTACAAATTATCATCTATGATAATGTGTAATGCATAAAACTAGTGAAATCAATTTCTGCACCCTTTAAGCTATCACAGAAACCAGTCAACAATTTTAAGATATACACTTTCAAGAAAAGTAGACCTAAAATCCTTAAAAAATTTGTTTCATGATAAGGTTGTTCACCTTCATTTGCTACTGCCCAGCATTAAGCGGAGCACGGCAGCGCTTTCTGGGAGCTCCATTTCTTGATAATCTGAGTCAGGTTGTGGAGCATGACGTCAAGGACCTAATAGCTTTCATCAGGTCCTCAAAATGGTAACGGTGTTTTTTCGTGGTATCACAACGGGCCTAGTACTACTGGCCTAAGTGTGCCCTCGGGCACCCACCCTAACCTAACCTAACCTTCGAACGATTTCGAAAATAAAGAAACAGTGGCAATTAAAAGCTTGCCGCACAAAATGGTAAACCCTATTGATATGTGGAGCGAAATGTCTCTGATAGGATTTATTAGCTTCCGCGGCGCGTGTTTAAGAAGACCCAACGATCTTCCACACGCTCAACCAGTTGGCCACTATACTGGATTTATAAAACGCGGCAATAGTTGGTTTGAAGTGCAAGTCAACTGCACGAAAAGAATCGTTTCGAGTGGCGCCTCACTTAATACTGTTTAAGCATATATGACACTACTTTATTTTTGCTTGGATTCCAAGCTAAAAAAACTGACGAAACTTTATCGGAACTTCAAAACACAAAAACAATTCCTATCATGAAAAAGCGAGACCACTACTCCCCCAAAATTAGTGAGTTTGACATGTTTTTGTTTATGTTTTACATTTTATTTTTACATAAACACTTTTAACAATAAAAACAATGCAAATAACACGCGATAAATATTTCGGTATCTAATGGTTCACTTTTTTCACAAGAAAGTTGATTTTAATTGTGTTTTTATGCACCAAATTTTCAAACTAAAAACAAAGCTTTCATGTGTCAGAAAAAAATAAAGAAAAAACGGCCGAATGTCAAAAAAACCTATCGAAATACAAACTGGCTGGTTTGTTTTTAATGAACTAGATTGTATTTTCGTTAGTTTTTTGAAATATAGTTTACACATTTACACCAGTACTGAAGCTGTATTAGGAAGAGGAGTGCGACAAAAAATTGAAGATAAAATACAAGAAAAAATACACGAAAATAAAGTAGTGTCATATAGGTATTAGAAATATTTAACAGCAGTATTCGGCATTGGTATCGGTTAGAAAAAGTGAAAATTTTCTTATTGATATATTATGTATAATTTTTATATTTTTTTAATAATGCATAATAACAATTGAATTGAATTTTAATTTTTTAACCTTTGGTTTTTTTTACTAATAAAAATACAATATAAGATAAAACCCGCGACGCTAAAGTGCTTGTTGCAGGTTTAATTAAATACAAGTATTTAACAGCATATATGTAAATAAATTTCCAATTTTGAAATGGTGCATTAATGTATAAATATATGTAAACATAAATTTTTACAAACTTTTTATTTACATAATTTTAAGTGATATTAAAGATCTTTTATATATAGTTTTCAAAGTGAGCTTTATATATGTATATTTACGCTGAGAATTTCGTTAAAGTAAACTTTTAATATGAACTTTAAGAAGGGGTTTTCTTTTCAATGTAATTGGTAAATTGGTTAAAGGTATCGGCATGTTATTAAAAAGTGCAGGAAGTGACACGCACAAAAAATTTTTAGTGTAATTATTTAGAAACTTTGGTACTACTAATTTTTTCTCTAGGCGCCTTCGTATGCAATAACTGTGAGATAGTGGGATCTGAAACTCATTTTCATCATAAAACTCATTTGAAACCGTTAGTTTGAAAATGGAATTGGCATCCAGTAGTTTTAATGCGCTATTACGTTGAACATTTGGTGCGTATAAATTTTTCTTCTTGGCCAGAATTTTCAGAATGTAGTTTTGATTTGTAAGCTGAAGATGTGCTCTATACTGCTTTCGTGAAATTTGAAGCTTACTTACTTACTTACTTACTTAATTGGCGTTTAACCGTTTAAACGGTTATGGCCGTCCAACAAGGCGCGTCAGTCGCTCCTTCTCTCTGCCAACCGGCGCCAAGTGCTCACAGCAAAGGAGTCTAAATCGTTTTCCACCTGGTCCCTCCAGTGGAGTAGAGGCCACCTCTGCTTCCATAGGCGGGTTACCGATAGAAACACTTTCTTGGCCGAAGCGTTATCTTTCATTCGCATAAAATGGCCTAGACAGCGCAGCCGCTGTGTTTCAATTCGTTGGACTATGTTGATGTCTGCGTAGAGCTCGTACAGCTAATCGTTAAATCTTTTTCGGTACTCGCCATCACCAACGCGTAGAGGTCCATAAATCTTTCGAAGACATTTTCTCTCGAACACTCCCAGAGCCGTTTCATCTGATGTTGTCATGGTCCATGTTTCTGCACCATATACAGGACAGGTACGATAAGTGACTTGTAAAGTATGAGTTTCGTTTGCCGAGAGAGGACTTTAATTTTCAATTGCCTACCTAGTCCAAAGTGGCATTTATTGGCAAGAGTGATTCTTCGCTGGATTTCAGAGCTGATGTTGTTACTAGTGTTGATGGTTCCCAAATAAACGAAGTCGTTTACTATTTCGAAATTATGGCTGCTATGAAGCTTAAATCTCATAAATTAAAGGTATGAAAAAAAAACCAATTTTCTGAAAAATTTGTACAAGATATCTCAATAATTGGAGGACTAGTTTGCATTCAAACAGACATATGGACAGACAGACAGGCGGACATGGCTAAGTCAACGCAGCTCGTCATCCTGATCATTTCGGTATGCTTATGAGAACGACTTATTAATCCTGATTACATTGAACATAGCGACTGCAGACCACAACCACAATAAAGCAAAAATTGATGACAATCGTACCCAAACATTGGATCTTGATTATTTAGAACGCAGCAGCCCCAAATATAAATTACAGAAAGCAGTAGCGAAAAATTTAGAAGAAATATCGATTATGTTAAACAAGTTTACAAGAGAGAGATTTTAGCTTATTTAATTCTATTTTAGTTTTTATTGCGAAATAAAAAGGACGCCACTCACTGTCGCTACCTTAAGATATAATAAGGTTTAATCTGACTACAACGACATTTGTGACTGATTGTCGTTTTGTAGCCGCCGTCGTGAATGTAATCAGGTCTTTTCCCATTCAGCAGTATATATCACGGAATAAATTAACCTAGTTACTCAGATTTATATACAGTTACTGAGGTGAGTGAACGCTCTGATAATAAATGAGCTTTGGTTTAGACGAGAAAAAATGAGTCATTTCCTCGCGTTTTACATAATTTGGCACCAAATAGATACATTGCGAAGCAGCGTCACCTATCTTTAAAAAAATCGTTTGATCAATGGTTAGTACCCAAACTACACAAATTAGCCATCATGCGGTGAGTTTTCTAGCACCGTATCACGCTCCATTCTCAAATATGCGTTGTGATAGGCAGATGCCGCTGTCGTGTTTCATTCCGCACATAAAATGCCAGTAAACATAAGACAAACGAGTAGGTATGTATCGCATGGGGAGCGACAAATAGCGTATCACCAGCGCCATCTGACATGAAAAAGTAGCATACTTTAAAATTTTCTTGCAAACAAAGCATAAGAAGAATTTGAAATTTGTGTTTGGCTATGCGTGTTTCCAGACTTGGCAAGTGAAATTATTTTTCCTACTCGTTGCTACTTTTCTAACATTTTTCACAATTAAAAACTACATTATAACAAATGAATAGGAGCAAAATATGTTAGCAAGTATTTTTCTAATACAGTTAGAATTTTTACAACAATGCTTCTAAAAATTCTTATGTGAATGGGAAAGCCGAAATAATTTTCAGCTGCTAAGTCTGCAGTTCTTTTATGTTTACAAATGCAACATTTTTTGCATCAAAATTCATGAACATGAGAAATTTCATCGTGACGCGGCAATAAGGATAATGGACTGGAAGCGATATCTATTTTTGAAAAAGTCAGTTTATTAAGGATAGCGTGTCCCAACTATAAGAATTAAGTTATCTGGCTAACAAATCGATAGGCTATCATCCAGTGAGTTTTCTAGCTCCGTATCATGCTCAATTCTCACGGGAATGCTCTGGATCATTGGGGGACTTGAGAACCAGAGGTCGTGGTATTTTTGTAAATATGAGTTGTGATAGACGGATGTCTCTAAAGGCCAAGTAGCGCCATCTATTTTTGAAAAAAAGTAGGTTTGTTGAAGGCAGCGTTGCCAAACTAATAATAAGAAACTAACAAATTATCTGACTAACAAATTAAACCAGACTTCTTCTGGATTTATCTGGCTCAAATCGTTGTTATGTCATTTACACGCAAAATTAGTTATCTGGCTCAGGATCTTTGCGACGGGATGATGACTATGAACATTTATCTCGCTCCAATCATTGTTGTTGCATTTACATGCAAAATTGTTTATCTGGCTCCGGACCATTCGATGGGATGACAAGGACTATCTAGCTCAGTGAAGGTGTGTCCGAACTAAAAATTAGAACTTAGTTGTGGTGTGTCCAAATTAAAAATTGGAACCTAAAGAAATTATCTGCCCCACAAATTTCACGATTTCAGGGCTCCCGGACGTTTAAAAATATTCGAAGCATTTACAATTTATTACGAACAACGTACCTACTTAAATAATTTTATTTGAGTTTTTTAGCTTTTACGAATGTCGTATATGTATATTTCATTAAAACCAAGGCTACAAATTTCATTTTATAAAAAAATTGGACGTACATATACAATGTACTCCAAGACAATGCGATATAAAGCTTTGAAAACAATTCATTGTATTATTTTTTATTACTGATATCAAAGAACTTATAAATAAAACTGTGTGACGAAATAAAAAAAAAGTTTGAGTATGCTTCTTGCGATCTATACATCAAGTTGTAGGTCTGCTCGAGTAAACAGAGAGTACATACTCATAATTTCCAAAAAACCACCAAAATTTGGAGTAAGGGGCCAAAACCTCTTTCTCATAGATCGAAGCATATACATAAGTACTGCTTATAACTTTATGATTGTCCGGTCGGTATTTAGCATTAAGCGTGATCCCCAACCCTCGATATTTTTTAAAAACCAAGTGTAATAAATTTAACTAACCCGTCTTAATTAGCATTAAATATGCTGTAATGAAATACGTTTTCGGTTTTTGATTGGGCATATGGGTTGGGCTAGCTTAAACTTGAGCCAGCCGGACCCTCGATATTTTTTAAAAACAAGTGTAATAAACTTAATTAACCCGTATTAAATTAGCATTAAATATGCTGTAATTAAATGCGTTTTCGTTTTTGAAAAACAAGCGTAATAAATTTAATTAACCCGTATTAAATTAGCATTAAATATGCTGTAATTAAATATGTTTTCGGTTTTGGATTGGGCATATGGGTTGGGCTAGCTTAAACTTAAGCTAGCCGAACCCTCGATATTTTTTAAAAAACAATTGTAATAAATTAACGCGTATTAAATTAGCATTAAATATGCTGTAATTAAATATGTTTTCGTTTTTTGATTGGGCATATGGGTTGGGCTAGCTTAAGTTGTTTTTAAAAAACAAGTGTAATAAATTTAATTAACCCGTATTAAATTAGCATTAAATACGTTTTCGTTTTGTGATTGGGCATATGGGTTGGGCTAGCCGAACCCTCGATATTTTTTAAAATACAAGTGTAATAAATTTAATTAACCCGTATTAAATTTGCATTAAATATTGTGCAATTTAGTACGGTTTCGTTTTTTGATCGCGCTGGAAAGGTTGGGCTAGCTTAAGGGACCTATTTTTGTGTACATTGAAATAGGGGAACTTTTTTTACAATTTTTGTAGTGCTTATAACCGGAAAATGCTTATAGCCGTGGTGCATATACATAAGCGGAAAGTACTGTAACTAAAAATGTGCACTTTTTTTGGAACATTCCTTACAACTCATTATAATGTTCATAAGGGTCGTGCTGAACCCTAGAATATCATACTTCGTCGAAACGACGAGGCATGTTTTTGTTTTTGGTTTTTCTCCTTAAATTTTTGGTTTTTTTGCCTGATTTTTTGTATAGATAATATTAAAAAGCTAAACTGTTTTTGTCTTATTTCATTAAAATATATTAAAAAGAATTTATTAATACAAATTTAAATATCTCTTTTAAACAGGAGACATCCTTTGTACCCTTTAAATATTACTGTAGTATGATATTCTAGGGTTAAAAAATACTCCGTAAGTCAATAACACATTTCACGCGCCCAACTCTTTATTTAATTGTCTGATCAACGCCCTAGATTGATGAGAAGTGTGATGACTAGTACCTAGGACCTACCTAATTATTATTACTTAATGCTGGTATTGTTTTCAAGAAAACCGTTTAACTTAAAACTTTTTTAATTATTTTATTTTCAAGTTTTTAGTCTTAATTGCCTATTATTTCTCATTCTACTTAGTTCATTTAGTGACTCATTATTACAAGGACTATTTCCTGACAATTTGCTACAATCTAAGTCCTCGAACTCCAAAGTATTTTGATGTCACTTCTACCGGACTGTATGTAATATTTTTCCAAATATGAGCCATATCGGGCCACAGATACGAGTATTTTTAATATCTCGATCCTTGCCGCACCTAGCGGGATTTTTTTTCATAAAGCGATTTCTATTTCTGTATGTATATATGTTTCAAATATCAGCCAAATAGGACCACAAATACGTTTATTTTAATATATCAATCCTTGCGCCACCTATCCGCGATTTTTTGCATAGGTCGCTTTCTATTCCAGTATGTAATATGTGTTCCAAATATGAGCCTAATCGGAACACAAATACGATTTTTTTGAATATCTCGATACCTCCGCCATCTAGCGGCGATTTCTATTCATGTATATACATATTATGTGTTCCAAAAATGAGCCAAGTCGGACCACAAATACGGTTTTTGAAATATTTCGATCCATGCGCCACCTACAGGAGTTTTTTTGACTTATTATTGCATTGTCATCGGGTTCTGAACTATATTCCAAGTTTGAAGCTTGTAGCTTATCGACTTCACAAACCAGTAAACTTATTAAATTGTCGCAAATATCGGAAGAGGTTGGTTGGAAAGAGGTTCTCGTCATTACGCATTCCCGATTGCTTAAGTAATTTGTCAAACAAAATGTCGACTGAGTCCCATGTTAAAGTTGGTATTCATGATGAGGATATTCATGATAGTACTTATCAGCCACCGCCTGAAAACACAATTGAAGAACTAATGGCTGTAGATCAAGAAGACGAAAGAAAAAAAGAAGCCTTGTTAGGACCTCCACAGGCAGAGAAAATTATTGTCTATGCAAATGATCCGCGAAGAGTGATCGTCAAAAAACTGGCTTTAGTTGTGGAAGAACGCGATGATATGGAGTTGGATTTAACTGGCGATTTAAGTCAA
This sequence comes from Eurosta solidaginis, assembly GCA_029619165.1. Lineage (NCBI taxonomy): Eukaryota > Metazoa > Arthropoda > Insecta > Diptera > Tephritidae > Eurosta > Eurosta solidaginis. The sequence goes on from JARSSU010037568.1 coordinate 19,262, forward strand.
CTTAAAAAGCAGGTATCACAGTGGGTGGGTGTCACAGTTGCCAAGATGACGCATATGGTCGGCTCATATCCACCGAAAAAGGATATTCAATTCTATTTAACACCAGCAGAAGAAGCCCCTTCAGGGTTAATGGCGCGGGGTACTTATTCAGTTGCACCTCTCTTTACGGACGATGACAACATATACACCTTAAATGGGATTGGACCTTTTGAAATGTAAATTCCAGGCGTAGAATATTAAAAGTCGTAAAAGCATCGTAAACCTCGCATATGCCTTTCAAATATACTGGTATTGTAAAGCTTCCGTGCATTTACGATTTTAAATGAGCTGCCCTGACCTGAAGGTTAAGGTTAAGTCATATTTATAGTTTCAAAATTGTAAGGCCTTAATAATTCAGAGTGTATACTTTACATATATTCTAAAGGAATAACTTAAATTCAAAGAAATTACCATATATGTGTATATTTACAACACATTTATCTATTTTTCTGTAATATAGTAAGTAAACAGTAAAAAGACATAGTACGAAAATTTTTCTAAATTCTGTATTTAAGCAAATATTATGCAAAATTTTAATAAAAGTTAATGTATACCGTTTTGTTTAACGTCTAAAATTATGTTTTAATAATAAAATATGAAATAAAAAAATAAAATAAATAAAACCGTTTAAAAAAAAGAATATCTGAAATATGTAAACAGATGAGAGTGGTTTGCATCTAAAGCCTCGAAAGCTAAGGGAGGACATATCGGCGATATCTTAACTGCACATAGTGGCTTCATATTTTCGTACAATATCCTTTTCTAAATTCACAACAATTATGTGAATTTAACAGCACAGGCAAGTTTTTGTTGCAGACTCCAACTGCATGATGCAATAAATTTCCTTGTGTCACGTTGAAGGAAGTGATGATTAAAGTTTTTTATTATTAATAAATGTTTGAGCAAAAAATTTATAGCAAATTGTAAAAATGGGAAAATTGAAAAAATTAACTACTAACTATATTTAATCGGCGTTGCGCCATCTGTTGCAAATCACTGATAATGCTGGATTTGTTTATTGCCAATTACTTTGTTTGACATTCCCAAGAGCTTTTGGTTTATTAACAACTAGCATGCCGGCAGACGTTGTTTTGCCCTAAATTTGGTCTATCAGCATACATTTTAATAGCTTTATCTTCATCTCACTCTATCTTTTTCTCAGCCTCCTTCTCACTTTTCTCTTCTCTCAAGTTCTTCTCATTCTTCTTCATCTTTTATTGCCAGTCCCAGAGGGTGGTATGTATTTTGTTGCAGTCCCACTCCGAGTCTCAGTCCTAGCCCTAATCCCCAGTCCCAGTCCGTCTCTGGTCTTCTTCCTGGAAAAAATGATCGTAAATACTAATATAGGTTTGGTGGTTAATCAAATATTAAAATTTTTATTTTAGGTTTGAAGTATAAAAATATTATTAATCATTCATTTTGATATCACCAAAACTTTCATTTACAAAAACTAATTCGATAACAAAATATTTTAAAATATAAAGTACTAGCAGACCCGGCAGACGTTGTTCTGCCCTAAATTTGGTATATCTGCATACATTTTAATAAGCTTTTTCCGTCTAAATCTGCCCTCGCCCCTCTACACTTTTTCCTAATCTTTGTATTCACTCCACCCTCCGTATTTTGCGCTTCATCTATCTCCATCTTCGTCTCATTCTATCTCTTTCTCAGTCTCCTTCTCTCTTTTCTCTTCTCTCAAGTTTTTCTCATTCTTCTTCATATCTTATTGCCAGCCCAGAGGGTGGTATGTATTTTGTTCCAGTCCCATTCCGAGTCTCAGTCCCAGTCCCACTCCGAGTCTCAGTCTCAGTCCCAGTCCTAATCCCAGTCCCAGTCCGTCTCTGGTCTACTTCCCGGAAAAAAGCATCGTAAATACTAATATAGGCAAATTTATATACCAAATTTCAGGCAAATCGAATAGGACGTATGTAAATAGGTATGTGGGTATTATTAATTCATGACTTTATTTCGGATTCGCATGCATATTTATCAGTTTTGCCAGGTTGATGCGACTAAATCGAATATCACAATGAAAATTACTTAAAAGCTCTCAGCAACAGCTTTCATTTGATATCCAAAATACACACACATTCTAGGGGTATCCAGGGTCCATGTTTTGGCCTATATCTCGAGACCCTAGTCACCAGTAGGTATGAAAACTACCCTCTAGTAAAGCACTCATCAACAGTTTTCCTTTGATATCCATATTGTATAAACATTGTCTCGGGGTATCCGTGTCCACGTTTTGGCCTATATCTCGATACCCAAGACACCCAGCGGTATAAAAAATTATCTGTAGTAAAGCACACATCAACAGCTTCAATTTGATACCCATAATGTAAAAACGCATCCTAGTGTTACCCTGATCCACGTTTTGGCCTATATCTCGAGACCTAGTCACCAATAGGTATGAAAACTACCCTGTACTAAAGCACTCATCAACAGCTTTCATTTGATATCCATATTGTATAAACACATTCTAGGGGTGCCCGGGTCCACGTTTTGGCCTATATCTCGAGACCCTAGTCACCCAGGGGTACGAAAAATACCCAGTGTCAAAGTACTCATAAACAGCTTCCATTTGATACCCATATTGTACAAACACTTCCTGGAGTTACCCGGGTCCATGTTTTGGCCTATATCTCGAGACCCTAGTCACCCGGTATCAAAGTACTCATTATATAAACCTTCCCCGTGGAAAAATACATATATATACCAATTTTCATAATAATCGGTCCAGTAGTTTTTGAGTTAATCGATGACATACATACAAACATTCATTTTTATATATATAGATTAGGCCGGGTCGATTTGTGGGGAGGCAAAAAAATCGCCCATTGCTCTGTGAAAATCATATTGTAGGGATCCAAATAAGAAACTTTGCCGAAGGAACCATACCTCTAAAACGAATTCTGATGTCCCCCCCTTTGGGTCGTTGGGGCAAATTTTGAAAAATCCCACTTTGAAATGCCCATGTTTTTTCTTTTTGGAGTTTATTTTTCTCTTTAGAAATTTATTTAGTCAGAACATATGTAAATGAAAAAATGAATTTAACTTAGTAATAGAAAAGAAATTTAAAAAAATTATTAGGAATTAGCGTTTTTACAACGCCCTTTTAAAACCAAGGCATCACTGTGATGCATTTGCATGTCGTAAACATAGTTGTGTTTTAAAAAATGAAGGTATCACTGTGACACAATTGGAGATCGTAAAATTGCTTGTGTTGTTTTTTTTAAGCCACCACAAGACACAGCAGGTAGAATTGAAATTGCCCCTACCCAAAAGTTCGACCCAAATTGGGGGACATCAGAATTCGTTTTAGAGGTATGGTTCCTTCGGCAAAGTTTCTATTTTGATCCCTAGAATACGATTTTCACAGAGCAATGAGCGATTTTTAAATCGACCCGCCCTAATATAGATATACGGCTAAACCGATTTGGGATTTCAAAATCAACTAACCAACATCTCTCCTTCCTGCATCTTTCCTAAAAATTTCATGGCAATCTTTCTATCCGTTCTCGAGTTATGGAGTGACAATCAAAATGTACACTTCTTGTTATATATATAGATAAAATACAAAGTTAATAATTTAATAACAAATAATAAACAATATATTTACTCATTATATTTGGTAGTAAACCAAATATTTTATTTATCTTGAGTTTCAATATTTTAAAAACTAATTAGAACTTTCTTTTATTTGAAGTATTCAAAAGTTTTCAACTTTAAACGAAAACTTGATTAAAAATTATTTTTAAAAATTAAAATACAAAGTACAAAGTAGTTAACACTACATTTCTCTCTCCAAGAAAATTTAAAATGGATAAATAATTAATTAATATTAAATGTAACTTTTCTTTCTTTTTTCTTGTTTAATGTATTTGTATTTAAATTAGTGTTAATAAGTATGTTTGCTGGTTTAAGTAAATCAATTGAAATATTTTTAATAGTATTTTTGTATTGAATTGTAAATGTTTTATGTTTCTTAGAGATAACTTTAAAAGGTCCTTCATAAAGTGATTCTAAATTAGATTTACGAAGAACTTTAACAAAAACATACTCACAATTTTCCAATTTTTTAGGAACGGAAAAGTTTTCTTTATTATGATGAAAAAATTTAGAACGAACAAGCGAAAAATATTCTCTTAATTTGTGAAGAGCGTCATTAGAAAAATCATGTTCTTTATTACTATTGAAAACAATTAATTCACCAGGTATTCTAAGTGTTTGGCCATAAACAAGTTCAGCAGATGAACATTTTAAATCTTCTTTAATAAAAGTTCGTAAACCAAGAAGAATGAATGGCAAAATGTCAAACCAATGAACCGAGTCCTTTGATGCTATAATTGAAGTTCGATGAAATCTCTATCATGCCATTTGCTTGGGGATGGTAAGGAGATGTATGAATTTTATGAGAACCTAATAGTTTAGTTAATTCCGTATAAAATTTTGAAGTGTATTGTGAACCTTGATCTACTGTAATATTTAATGGTATACTAAATCGTGGTATATAATTTTGAATAAAAGTTTTTACTATAGTATTTGTTGAAATGTCTTTAAGTGGATAAGCTTCATGTCAACGTGAAAATCTGTCAATAATTGTGAAAATATAACAATTTTCATTTGAAACTGGAAGAGGTCCAACAATATCTATATGAATATGTTCAAAACGACCTGATGGTATTTAAATTTTTTGAATTTGAGATTTAGTATGTCTTGAAATTTTGGATTTTTGACAATTGATGCAAGATGAAGTCTAATCATTAATTTCTTTACGCATGTTAGGCCAATAATATTTATTTTGAATTAATTTTCTAGTTGTTCTTATACTTGGATGAGATAATGAGTGAATTCTGTCGAATATAATTCTTCTCATAGAATGTGGAAATAAGGTCTAAAAGGTTGTAGAGAAACATCACACCATATATTTAAATTAATAACTGGAATATGAATTTCTGTTAAATTACTTTTAGAATTTTGACCAGAAATAGTTTTTTGTAAAAATGTATCAGT
>JARSSU010037569.1:0-10790 GCA_029619165.1 Eurosta solidaginis
AGTTTGTTATACGCAGTCATAAGCATCCTTGTTAGGATTTCATTAGACTCCTAGAGTTCCTCCACATTGGCAACCTCTTTGGGTTGTACCAGTTTTGTTTCTACATGTTCTGGAATTTAGTCCCAGTTCGTTGACCTAGGGTTTCTAAAGGTTCCTCCCTTCTCTACCCTCTTCAGGGGGATGCTGAAGCTGATATACGCATGGGCGGAGAAGGATGGTCTATCAAGAACCATCCACTCATACCTTGAAATATCACGTTCGGGACTCGTTGTAATATCCAAAACAATGCTGAACGTTGGACCAATGTATGTAGGGACATTTCCCCGGCTATCTGCAAATTGGTTTGCAGGATGTAAAAAAATAGAGATTCGTCTCTCTCGTTCGTATCTGCTCCTCCCGACGCATTGTGGTGCGCATTTGCATCCGCGACTATGACAAACCGCCATTTGCGCCCTTCGTCCTTTACTAGCCTCTTGCACTCCATCGGTGGAACCTCCGCAGCATGGGCCAGAAAGTCTGGAGTAAACGTTTTTCACTACACCTTTTTCAGGTTTAGTTGGGAAAGTTGCAATTGAAGTTCAGAAAATTACAAATGAAGTTCAGAATGTTCAATTGGAGTTCAGACAATTACAATTTAAATTCAGAATTTACAACTAAAACTCACAAAATTAAAATTGAAGTTCAAAAAATTTTGAATTTAAATTTCCTAACCTACAATTGCAATTTTTTTAACTACAATTCTGTATTCTGAGCTACAATTGTAATTTTCTTAACTCCAATTATAATTTTCTAAACTTCAATTTAAAATTCTGAACTTCAACTGCAACTTTCTCAACTAAAGCAGGTGTAGCTATTTAGTTGCATAAGAATGATGAACCTTGAAGGTTAATTTTTGAAATGAATTTGAGTTTAGTCAGAAAATTTTGAAATATAATTTTTTAGTTTTTATATATAATTAATTTTAATTTAAATTAGTTCCTAAGTTGAAGGTTGATTTGTATTGATGTATGATTATGATGTATATTGGAACGATTTTCCGTCATCCCTTATAAAATTTGTTTTCGAGACAAGCCAGTTTCGGCGTTGTGCCATCATCAGTGTCGATTTTCGTTCTCTTCAGAAACCAAATATGAGAAGGGATGACTGAAACTCGTTCCAATATACATCATTTATCCACCCTGTCGGAAAATTAACAAAACAAAATAAGTCCATTTTAATTTACTTTAGTTCCTAAGTTTATATATTTTGAAGTGATACATATGAAGTGATATCTATACATAAATACTTTTATAATTTAATTAAATTAACCAAAAATGCATTTTAACTAGTTTAGTAGTTTTGAATTATACTTTTTAGTTTTTATATACGCAGTTATATGTATTTTTATTAAAATCTATTCCAAAGTATTATGTATTGAAGTGATATATTATAAAGTGATATATGTATATATGTACACACTTTTTATCTATATTAAATATAATAAATAAAATGAATTTGAGCAAATTTATCAATTTTCAAGTAATTTTTCAACCCGACTACGACTAGTATATTAACAACTTCCCTGTCCCCATACAAAGCGCTTTGAGAATGCCCCATGGACTTACCTATCCCAGCGGGTAAGGGGGTCAGAATATACCCGCGGTAGGTATCCCTGTCGTAAGGGGCGACTAAAATACCAGATTCAAGGGGTGTAGCGCAACCCTTCAGGTTGCCAGCGCAATATATAGCTTCTCCAAACCCAATTGTCAACCTCACCTATCCGCGGCGAATCCTGTTTCACTAACAGACGAGGCTCTGGCGACCCCAAGCTCCTCATGGAACTTGAGGGTGGGGAGGGAGGGGATGGCCTGAAGGTTTAATGTGGCCACATAAATCGTTCCCGAGATGATCGGGCTAGCACCTTAATGGTGCTGTGGTAACGGAGCGTACCGGATCTGTATCCGGCAAAGGACCATCACATCGATAACACTCCCCAAACCCCTCGGGGAGCAACCTTATCGCTACAACAACAACAAACAACAACAACAGAATGCCCCACGCCCATTACTTTTTTGTATTGCTTAATTGAATAATATGAATGTATATTATAAAATATTATTTTTATAAATAATTTGACATATATTTACCTTATTTTTTCTATTTTATTTTGTGAGTCAAATGTGACTCCTGAACGTAGCAAAAACAATTTTGTTTACCACGTTCAATGAGTCACATGTACATATAGGACCATAATAAATAATTTAAGTTTTCGAATCACAATAACGGTAAATTTATATATAAATGTCAAAGGCGTATATTAGTGTGCTTTTTTGTTTAATTGAAGTTAGAAGTATATACAAAAATTGAAGAAAATGAGAAAAAGGTATCAGAAAAAAAATTTCGAAATTTTCCTTCATTTTCCTAAAGTTTAGGTCTTTTGATATACGCTCACATAGGATTCACAAATATATAACGACACGTTCATACCAAGAAAGCGTCTTTAAATTGTATAAAGAAATGAGTCACATGTGACTCATGAACTTATTTCAATACGCTCTTGTGAGTCACATATGAATAATTGGACAGGGAAGTTGTTAACTAGTAGGATGCTGATGCAAATATCGACTAGTATGTCAACAATGATGCATAGACTGAGTAGTATGCCAACTGGTATGTTGATGTTGAATACACTGACTAGTATGTCAATTGGTATGATATTGGTGTATATAATAACTAGTATGTCCTCTGGTATAATGCTGGCGCAAAGGCTGACTAGTGTGTTAATTGGTATGACCCTGATGGGTATGCTGACTTGTATGTCATCTGGTATGATGTTGGTGTATACAATGACTTGTATGTCAACTGGTATGATGTTGGTGTATATAATGACTAGTTTGTCAATTGGTATTATGCTGATGCAGGGGCTGGCAATTGATATTTCGTGGGACATCGCCGTGTTAAAAATACCAGTTGCTAATATGGAAAAAAGACAGAACTCATACAGTTGGGATTTTTGGCAAACTAGTATTATTCTAGTATACAACTAGTTGGTTTGACTGCAGGGATGCAGCCGATCCATCTGGTTAAGGCTGGATGTACTTTAATGTAATTAAGAACATCCATAATCGCCCATTTGGAAACATTATTGAAAGCCCCGGCAATGTCTAAGAAGACTCCAAGAGCATATTCCTTATATTCCAGGGCTTTCTCTATGCTTATTATCACCCTATGCAATGCGGTGTCTACCGACTTGACTTTGGCTTACGCACGTTGTGTTGTGGAGAGCAGCTTTTCATCCACGTTGGACTTTATGTACGCATCTTTCAGCCTTTCAAAGGTTTTGAGCAGAAATGATGTTAAGCTAATGGGTCTATAGTCTTTGGGATTCACGTGGCCGATCTTCCCCGCCTTTGGTAGGAAAGCTACACGAGCAGTTCTCCAAAAGTGCGGTACATGATTCAGTCTTATGCACCCATCGAATATTATTTAACCCAGTCCACGACCGCGGCCACGATGCGGCCACCGTGGTGTGATGGTAGCGTGCTCCGCCTATCACACCGTATGCCCTGGGTTCAACTCCTGGGCAAAGCAACATCAAAATTTTAGAAATAAGATTTTTCAATTAGAAGAAAATTTTTCTAAGCGGGGTCGCCCCTCGGCAGTGTCTGGTAAGCGCTCCGATTGTATTTCTGCCATGAAAAGCTCTCAGTGAAAACTCATCTGCCTTGCAGATGCCGTTCGGAGTCGGCATAAAACATGTAGGTCCCGTCCGGCCAATTTGTAGGGAAAAATCAAGAGGAGCACGACGCAAATTGGAAGAGAAGCTCGGCCTTAGATCTCTTCGGAGGTTATCGCGCCTTACATTTATTTTTTTTATTTTAGTCCACGACCGCTTACTTGAAATTTGTAATAGATGGTAATATACCATCTGGGCCCGGCGATTTAAACTTAGAAAACGTCTTCACTGCCCATTTGATCTTGGTATCGGTCACCAAGCCCGGCACTACCTTCTCCGTGATAGAAGGGTGAGTGATGTCTGCTGTCTCTTCAAACCCATCTCCCGATGGGAAATGTGTATCGAGAAGCACCCCAAGGGATTCCTCACTATTACGTGACCATTCCCCATTCTCTTTCTTTATTAGTCCCGGGACTATGTTTCCCCTTGCTAGGACTTTTTCCAACCGTGCTGTTTCGCTGGAACACTCTATGTCCGTACATAAACTTTTCCATGAGATTCTCTTCGCCCTGGAAATTTCACGCTTGTAGATCCTCAGTAGATCCCTGTACTCGTCCCGACACGGATCGCGGTCTGCGGTCTTTTCTAGCTTAAACATTTCTTTTACCTGTCTTCTTAGAAGACTCAGCATATTGCTCCACCATGGCGGCTTTGCTTTTCCTCTGAATCTTCTTATAGGGCAAGATTTGTTATACGCAGTCATAAGCATCCTTGTTAGGAATTCATTAGACTCCTAGAGTTCCTCCACATTGGCAACCTCTTTGGGTTGTACCAGTTTTGTTTCTACATGTTTCTGGAATTTAGTCCAGTTCGTTGACCTAGGGTTTCTAAAGGTTCCTCCCTTCTCTACCCTCTTCAGGGGGATGCTGAAGCTGATATACGCATGGGCGGAGAAGGATGGTCTATCAAGAACCATCCAATCATACCTTGAAATATCACGTTCGGGACTCGTTGTAATATCCAAAACAATGCTGGATGTTGGACCAATGTATGTAGGGACATTTCCCCGGCTATCTGCAAATTGGTTTGCAGGATGTAAAAAAATAGAGATTCGTCTCTCTCGTTCGTATCTGCTCCTCCCGACGCATTGTGGTGCGCATTTGCATCCGCGACTATGACAAACCGCCATTTGCGCCCTTCGTCCTTTACTAGCCTCTTTCACTCCATCGGTGGAACCTCCGCAGCATGGGCCATGTCTGCTTATTCTTTTAATCAACGACCACCACTACGAGGTCTTCATTAGGTAGTGTAATTAGGCAGCATATATGAATGCAGCTGTTTCCTTACGATTACTATAGCTCGCACCCGCCCTTCCTTTTGCGCGTAGTAAACCCCAAATCCGTGCGTGCTAAGTCCAGAAACCTTTCCTCCCGATGAGAGCCACGGTTCCTGGATCAGCGCCACATCAAAGGAACCCTCCTCAAGGGTTAGGAGGAGTTCGCTCGACGCCACTTTAATGTGTTGGGAGTTTATCTGTAGGACTCGCAGCACCATTGGGCTGTTTGTCCCGCTCCAGCACCTTCATCGTGACGTCGTCGTCCTCCCCTTGCCCGTTTGGTTTAGAATATTCGAGGCCCCCTTCAGCCTCGCGTACTGTTGGGCCGGATGTACCTCTGTACGACTCGCAGCACCATTTGGCTGTTGGTCCTCTTCTAACACCTTCATGGTGACGTCGGCTACCTCCACCTGTCTTTTTTCTCTTAGGCTTTTGAGGTCCTTTTCGACCTCGCCCACTTCTAGCATGTTAGGATCTTTATCCTCGGGACTTATTTTCCTGAGTCGCATATAAATTTTGCCTGTACCAAAGGACATTTTTCCAAACTGCGTGTACAATATATCCTCCGCGTGCTTGATTATTTGGAAGATGTAGAACTGAGCTTCCTCCGTTGGCCGATATACAGTAAGTACCTTCCTATCCTGTGTCGGTATGTTCGGATTCTGATTCTGCAGAAGTCGCAGTGTATTCTCCGACTTCATCACGCATGGTATCCGTACCTTAACTTTTGGTACCGTGGGGCTTTGCGCTTTATCCACCACCTGAAATATCGCGTTCGTGCCTTGCTTTGGAGGTTTGGAGCCACCGCAAGCTCCCGATGTTGTCGCACGCTATCATCTTCACACCTTTATTCGGCTGAGCCCTCACACCAACGACAAGGTGCCTACCCTAGTGAGGGACTTACACGACTAAACGACCTTAATTTTATATTTGGATTTCCCTTAGCCGTTGGCAATTTGTTAAACAAGGATAATAACGACTTAGAAAGAAATTGTAAGAACTTGGGTGAATTTTGTAATACAGATTTCGATGGAACAGAACTTTTTACCGAAATATGTGTCTGCAAAATATTACTTCGCAGTAGAAAAGGAAATGAACATAAAACTCCGTTAGAATTACTTACTTTTATAATCTTAAGATGTTTTTCCATACTTGACTCTCTCAGTATCAATTGCTGGCTGCGGACGTTCATTCAGCAAATTAAAACTGATTTTGACATATTTACGATCAACGATGGGGCAAGGTCGCCTAAGTGACCTAACATTATTAAATGTGGAAAAGAAAAAATTTTAAATGATAAATTTGTTTAATATCATTGATATATTTGCTTCCTCAAAGTCAAGGAAAATTTGCACATAGATATTAGTTTTACTAATGTACTAGTTGACCCGGCAATCGTTGTTTTGCCAAAAACCGTATTTCTATATAATGTGTTTTTAGCTCAATAGAAGAAATCCAAAGCGTTGTGGACAGTGAAAGTATAATTTATTTATGGTAGTAAATTATTCGTTGTTAAGGTAACAAATATAATATAAATTACGACTCTTAGTAACTATTAAAACATTGTTACTAATATGTTTAAAGCCCTTATATATATGATTTTACTTATATACTTATGAGTAACTCTTATGTTTATGCTATGTGTACGCGCTGTTAGCGTCACTGTATCAGACCTACCCCTTTCGTTTGATACCCATATCGTGAACACCCATCCACTGGTAGTCCTAGTCAATATTAAAGTCTATATCCCGGAAACGGATTGAGATGTCATCCACCCAATGAAGTTCAATTAACTTACTGGGCAAGTAAACTGTTCCTCACTTTAAGAGCAACTTTAACGATTTTCGTTTTCTCATGTTCCCTGCAAAATGAAGCGTGTATTCGATTTAGATTTTGCAACGTCACATTAAAACTGTAATACGTTCACATTAAAAGCATACTACTTTTATTTGCTGCATAATTTTAAGCTTGACATGATATGCTTTAATTTAAACTTAAGTAAAGAATATATTGTTGCAGCTAAACCTGATAAGTCGCCGCTACTTTTTGCTGCTATGAAAAACGCAAAGTGCGGTGGTTCGAATCTCACTGGCACCTGTTTATACTCAGTTGAGCAGAGCTCACAGAGTATATCAAGTTTGATTGGATAACGGTTGGTTGTACATATATAAAGGAATCGAGATAGATATAGACTTCCATATATCAAAATAATCAGGATCGAAAAAAATTCGATTGAGCCATGTCCGTCCGTCCGTCCGCCCGTTAACACGATAACTTGAGTAAATTTTGAGGTATCTTGATTAAATTTGGTATGTAGGTTCTTGAGCACTCATCTCAGATCGCTATTTAAAATGAACGATATCGGACTATAACCACGCCCACTTTTTCGATATCGAAAATTTCGAAAAACCGAAAAAGTGCGATAAGCCATTACAAAAGACAGATAAAGCGACGAAACTTGATCTTATGACGCAGAATAGAAAATTAGTAAAATTTTGGACAATGGGCGTGGCACCGCCCTACTTTTAAAAGAAGGTAATTTAAAATTTTGCACGCTGTAATTTGGCAGTCGTTGAAGATATCATGATGAAATTTGGCAGGAACGTTACTCCTATTACTATATGAACGCTTAATAAAAATTAGCAAAATAGGAGAAGGACACGCCCACTTTAAAAAAAAATTTTTTAAAGCCAATTTTAACAAAAAATTTAATATCTTTACAGTATATAAGTAAATTATGTCAACATTCAACTCCAGTAATGATGTGGTGCAACAAAAAAATAAAATAAATAATATTTTAAAATGGGCGTGGCTCCGCCCTTTTTCATTCCTTTTGAAATTTGGTAGGGCATAGATTTTATGACGTTACTGTTTTCTGTGAAAATGGGCGAAATCGGTTGATGCCACGCCCAGTTTTTATACACAGTCGTCCGTCTGTCCTTCCGCATGGCCGTTACACGATAACTTGAGCAAAAATCGACATATCTTTAATGAACTTAGTTCACGTGCTTACTTGAACTCACTTTATCTTGGTATGAAAAATGGACGAAATCCAACTATGACCACGCCCACTTTTTCGATATCGAAAAATGAAAAAAATGCCATAGTTCTATACCAAATACGAAAAAAGGGATGAAACATGGTAAGGTAATTGGATTGTTTTATTGACGCGAAATATTACTTTAGAAAAAACTTTATAAAATGGTTGTGACACCTACCATATTAAGTAGAAGAAAATGAAAAAGTTCTGCAGAGCGAAATAAAAAACCCTTAAAATCTTGGCAGGTATTACATATATAAATAAATTAGCGGTATCCAACAGATGATGTTATGGGTCACCCTGGTCCACATTTTGGTCGATATCTGGAAAACGCCTTCACATATACAACAACCACCACTCCCTTTTAAAACTCTCATTAAAACCTTTAATTTGATACCCATATCGTACAAACGCATTCTAGAGTCAACCCTGATCCACCTTTATGGCTATATCCCTAAATGGCGTCCACCTATAGAACTAAGGCTCACGCCCTTTTAAAATACTCATTAACACTTTCATTTGATACCCATGTCGTACAAACAAATTCTAGAGTCAGCCCTGGTCCACCGTTATGGCGATATCCCTAAATGGCGTCCTTCTATAGAACTATGGCCCACTCCCTCATAAAATCCTCTTTAGTGCCTTTCATTTGATACACATGTCATACAAACACATTCCAGGGTTTCCCTCGGTTCATTTTCCTACATGGTTATTTTCCCTTATGTTGTCACCATAGCTCTCACTGAGTATGTAATGTTCGGTTACACCCGAACTTAACTTTCCTTAGTTGTTTTTATTACGTTTTTTATACCTTTCATGGACATGAAATGGTATATTAACTTTGGTCCGATGTTTGTAACGTTGAGAAATATAGAAGATAGGCTCACCATTAAGTATACCGAATTGATCAGGGCGACGAACTGAGTTGATATAGCCATGTACGTCTGTCCGTCCGTCCGTCTGTCTGTTTGAACGCAAACTTTTCCCCCAAATTTTGAGATATCCCAATGAAATTTGGCACAAGGATGTATTTTTGTATTATATTAGACATTTGTCGGATCCGGTAGGATCGGACCACTATAACATATATCTCCCATACAACCGATCCTTCAGATAAGACGATTTTGGTCATTCCTGTCGCAATTTAGAAAGTATAAACGTTAAACTCGGTGATATATATTATAATATGTCATAGAAGATATTGAAATGTGTCCATTTTGGACACCATGAAGAATGTTGTACACACACACACTCGCTGCTGCTACACACCCACACTTACTTTTATTTGTCTTTAGTTTCTTTTTAGTTGCTTTTTAAATAAATAGATGTTGTTTTAATATTTTATAATATAGCTTTTCTTTTTTTAAACATTAAGTTCTTTTAATACTGGTTCTTTTAATTTTCACTTAGTTAGCTTTTCTTTTAGCACGACTGAACTCTTTCTTTTCACAGCAACGAATTGAATGCCATTTTTTATTTTATTTTTTATATTATTTATTTAGTTAGTCTATGAACAAAAGATTCTTACAGACTAATAACAATTAACAATGAAAATAAAAACTAAGACTAAAACCTAGAATATAGTATTTAGAATCTTAGAAAAACACTTTTCGAAAATGAAGAATCAAATTGGATAGAACTCGAGATTAAATTAAATTCAATCAGGGTTCGCACAAGAGGAGCATTACGCGAGTAATCAGTTCTACAATTAGCGCCATAAAAAGGTAGAAAGCTGCGAATATTACGCGGAGGTATGTTAAAATTAATTTTCTCCACAAGAAAAGAACAGTCAATATCGCCACTGATAATATTATGAACAAAAGAAAGCGAGAGAACCGTTAGTCTGGCTTCCAAAGTTTTTAAATTTATCAAAAGCAGGCGAGATTCATAAGATGGAATTGGTTCATCAAAATTCAAAGAGTGTAAGGCATATTTGAGAAAAACTTTTTGGATCCGTTCAATCCTGTTAACGTAGTTTTTGTGACTTGGCCTCCATATAAAAGCAGCGTATTCCAATTTAGAACGAACAAGCGCCGTGTACAACAACTTGATAGTATAAGGGTCACAAAAATTTGAACTATTGCGCCTAACAAATCCAAATACCGAATAAGCTTTCGAAATAATATGACTAATATGTCTATTGAAAGAGAAGTTACTAGAAAAAATTACACCAAGATCTTTAATTTCATCTAAAGTTTGTAATAGTGAATGGGAAATGTGATAAGATGTAAGCATGATATTATGAGTTTTCGTATAAGTGACTTTAAAACACTTTTTGATATTTAAAGAAAGCTGAGAATTAAATCACCATACTTCTAAGCTATCAATGTCTTTCTGAAGCTTAACAGCATCATCCGGTTTTGCAATTTTCGAAAATACCTTTAAACCATCGGCATAGAGTAAGAACTCAGCAAAATTGAAGCAGCTGCTTATATCATTAATAAACAAAACAAACAGTAATGGACCTAGTATACTTCCTTGAGGAACCCCAGAACGGGCGAAGAATGGTTCAGAAGAAGTGCCGTCAACTGTTACCACACAATTTCTGTTACATAAATAAGACTGGATCCATTTCAAAAAAACCGAATGAAATCCTAAACGACAAAGCTTATAGATCAATAAGGAATGTGAAACTTTATCGAAAGCTGTTGAGAAATCAGTGTAAACGCAGTCCACTTGAAGTCCCGAAGAGAAAGATGCAATACAGTACTCTCTGAATACTGCAAGATTCGAAACCGTAGATCGTTTTGCTATTTCGT
>JARSSU010037572.1:0-60904 GCA_029619165.1 Eurosta solidaginis
ATCTCAGTAAAGGAGAAAAGAAGTCTCTAGGTGGACGCGATGTTCGAGATAATTGAAAATATATACAAGATTATACCAGTAGATCCGATTTTAAGTAACTTCCCAAAAATCTAGGGCTTTGAAAACTTCAACATAGCATCATTCATTATTAAAATGCAATACTTAGGATAAACTAGTTTTCTAGAATAAGCAGGATACGATATTTATGATCTTTAGAAATCATATCCAGAACATGGAGAATAATTTTGCTCGATATTTATGTAAGATAACTGCTCATTGAGCTAGCCCAAACTTTAAGCTAGCCTTACCTAAGATCAGCGACACTAAGCTTTTTTCATCGAAGAGGAAAAAAATTTCGCTCTAGTTGGGGGAACGGCATAGAATAGAAAGATAGAATTAAAAAATATGAAAGATCCTTTTTGTTGTAATGGGTTTTGTTTTTCAGTAACTCTCCCAGGTGAGAAGAGTATCTAAATTTAAACCTTATTCAGAGATTAGCTATGGACACATCCAGGCTATGAATTAGAGGTCCTGAGTGATCTGGCTAATCATCGTCAGCGATCATAAGTACAGTTAGACCGATGCTGTGGAAAATAGTTCCGCTAGGTGTCGTCGCGCACGATCTCGATATTTGCCGAAATTTCGTGTACGAGTCGAGCTGTGGAATCTATGGACGCGATAGATCTTTTTGGACACTTCTTATCGAGCTATATACAACTATATACTGAAATGTAGAGCTCAGAGACCGATATTATATGGCGCGCCGGGCGTGATGTTTAGGAATTTCGTGCTAGAACGAGAAAGTTTGCTATATCAAGCTTTATGAAATTGCTCATAGTGCGACACAATTGCAATCTCATATAGAACCAAGCATTGCACGAAAAGGAGGATCAAAGTCCATTCGCAAATGATTGACTCTATCGAGATAGAGGAAAATATAGTAATGCACGGGTGGAGAAATACTTGTGGCCCTATGAATCACGAGAGACTACCATTGAGATACAAGCTTTGAAAGCATCAGATATAGTTCAGACAGTCACCAGGCCATGCAACAAAATTATTGTCTGTGTAAAATATCCGTTGAGGAGGCGCTTACGGTGTCGAAAGATATTAGAAAACTCATACGATACTTGACATCTTTTGCTATGACATTTTTAATAGCTTCCTGGTAAGCTCGAAACTGAAATTTGAACGAATTTCGATAGTCAAAACGAGATCATGCACACACTATAGCGGAACGCTCCTTTCATAGATGATACAATTTCGTAGCTGCGTTCTGTACCAGAGCGGTCGTCATAAACGTAAATTCATCGTGGATGAACTTGATCAACTGGGCTAAGCTATATACAATTAAATTAAGCTATAAAGGCAACCACCATCTCAGCACACATCTACGACCGCGACAGTTATTAGCTGCGTTCTAAAATTCTGTAGTGTGAGGTTCTTGCCACTTCGAGGATATCGAAAGTGTTAAATTTTATCAGTAGGAAGCTACATGGTTTGCGACAGATTACAATACTAGACACTGAACTTAATGCATTACGTTTCGATAAGTTTGAAAGCAGCGTTTTTCTGCAGGATGATAGCATCGGCGTTGAGTTTGTAAGCACAATGGAATTTTCTCGTGAAATGAAATCTCAATAAAGATACAACTGATTCAAATCCTTGAGATACGATCAAGTTTAAATGATTATACTCCCCATATCTATACATGGGATTGCTGACACTTTAAATCCAATAAGACTGCTGTTTCAAACGTCTGTATAAGCCCAAAAGGTAAGTGCTGTGATTTAAAATCATTTCAATACATTCGGGACTATTATCAGAAGCTGCTAGTAACCCAGAGCTGTAACTTAGCACCCCACGAAATCGCAACCATTTCACTTCCACCGCACACTGCAAGACTTTCTGAGTGTATATTGCCGGACACCAGCATTATTTACAAACACAGGCTACTTCTCGACTCAACACACAAAATTATAAAAGAAGATGCTCTCCTCGCAACTCCAGGAATGAAATTAGACGTCGTTGTTGTTGTGTGTGTAGCGATTAGGTTACTCCCGAAGGCTTTGGGGTGTTATCGATGTGATGGTCCTTTGTCGGATACAGATCCGATACGCTCACGGTAACACAGCAACACATTAAGGTGCTAGCCCGACATCTCGGGAACGATTTATATGGCCACATTGAACCTCCAGGCCATCCCTCCTCCCACCCCCAAGTTCCATGAGGAGCTTGGGGTCGCCAGAAGCCTCGTCGTTAGTGAAACGGGTATTCGCCGCTCTAAGGTGAGGTTGACAGATCAGTGGGTTGAGAGAAGGCTATATATGGCGCGACACAACCCCTTGAATCCCAAAAATATCGTCGTCTTTATCGAGGCAGTTGACGAGACTGAACCCCTCAATATTGAACATCCAGGCCGGTCTATGTACCGGTGCGATTATGGAGAGAGAATTACATTTGAGCACTGATAAAATAAGGTTGGTTAAGAGAGGTAGCAAATACGCGGCACTTAGGTTACGTTTGTTTGCGAAACTGGCCCAAGTTGTCCTGAGCACTTCACACAGACTCAATGAGTCCGTGGTGTTATCAGAAGTTGTTTTAAACGACCAAACTGATAGGATACGATAGGTAGGTGGTAGCTGCCCTGATCAGGATAGCTCACTGGAACAACACGAAGGTCCGTGTGATACCACATACACCAAAAATAACGGTGACTTAGATCTAGCTACTTAGAGAATCGTTGGGTAGCAACGACAAAGCTCCGATGATACCGATCTCAACTTTGGATAAATCTCGGGAGATCCAAGTGAGTCGCGACCGAAGTACTTCGCCTAGTTCTGGCAAAAGCTGGGCAATCAAGCATAAAGTGATTTGATGTGGATTCCACCTCATCATCCTCCATACAGCTGCAGCAGGATGGAGTTTTCAGTATACTGAGACGTAGCGCATGGATACCCATGGGACAGTGCCCTGTCAAAACCCAATGACCATTGATAGGTGAGCCTTTGTGAACCCAATTATTCAGCAGACCTCCTGCCATCCACTTTCGGCCAGAAAGATCTTGCTACCTGCAAGAAGTGGTGTCCGCCCAACGTTGCTGAGCTGATTCGAGACCAGCTATGGAGGACACACCACAGGTGGCCAGCGGGATCCCGAAATCCCTACAGCCATCTTCATCCGGTTCAGTTGTACGATGCGGGCTAAGAGATCCGCTTGACAGTTACCCGGGATATCACTATGGCCCGGTGACCCAGATAATCTTAATTGTAAAATAATTCGATGCAATCGCAAGCGAGGTCAGGCACTCCCAGACCACCCTCGATCGCACTGTAGTTGAGCTCAAGGCCTTGATAGCCGCTTGGCTATCAGAGTAGATGTTAAGTTCCCAACCGTAGTAGCACTGGATAGCATTCCATCCACCGCATCCTTAATCGCAGCAACTTCCGCTTGGAATACACTGCAGTGATCAGCCAACTTATACTTTCGGCTTAAATTAGCTCTTGACAAAAGACACCATCACCCTTTCCATCAGCTTCGACCCATCGTGCACAAGTTAACCGGTCCCATGCCCCAGATAATTCCTCTTCCCATCCTCTCTCTCTGGAATGACTGGGGTGAAGGTTGTATAGGTAATTATCGGCATACAATAGTCCGTTCTGTCTGGGATAAAGTCGAAACTGGTAAGAGCTAGAGTTTCCGCTGTCAGAAAGTCCATATCCCATATCGGAAGCCTGACCAACGACCTTGCCGCGGCCGGCTTTCCCGCAATATCTACTGGGGTATATGTTCAGCATGACGTTCAGTGCCAAGGTACCAAACTGAAAATCCCTATCAAATACCAGGACCTATGTTATAAAATAACTCCGTCCTCTTGGCAAATACTAGAAGCTTGACAGCTGTATCACTCTTAATAGTTGGAGTCTTAGCCTGGCTAAAAGCAGGGCACCAGCACAGAACGTGCTCGATCGTTTCCTTCTCCAACCTGCACTTCCTACATCTGCTAACACTGACCAAGCCTACTTTAATGGCATGTGACGCCAGAAGGCAGTGTCCAGTCAGAATACCCATCATGAGTCCACAGTCCTTTCTTTTTAATGATAGAAGCCACTCTGTTAGTCTAAGTTTGTAAGACCTGCACATAATTTTCGACACTTTACAGCCACGCGCTTGAACCCACGCCTTTCCCGCTTGGTCGATCATGTGCACCTCTCGCCTTCGTTAATCTCGCCCAGTCTAATTGGACGCTACGGAGTAGCTAGTCTCATTTGCTTTCATTCCCATCTATTCCCATATGCCCTGGGACCCACAATAGATGTGTGCTTCTCCCTGTCCCGATTCTCTCCAGATACTGCTACACTCTAACTCGCATTTAGATGCTGTGCTATGCGAGATTATTGCCTTAATATCTGTTGACTGTCAATATAAAAGTTAACACGTTGCAGCTAAGCTATTCTCTTCCAGTGTTTCTAATGTTTTGGTTACGGCTAATATTTCCGCTTGCGAAAACGCTACAGCAAATCTGGCAGCTTGTAGGGCAAAACGGACTTGTTTAACCTTTGTCTTGTCTGCAGTGACAGCAGCAAACAAACTGTCTATATTTTTCTTAATCCATTTCTCCAACTATGCATCTTTTTCTAAGTCATCAATTAACTTCACTTACTTACCACTTACTAATTGGCGATCGGCATGGGTTGAACGTCAATGCAACACTGCGCATGCAACCAACCTACACCATAATGACATGTGGACACCGAAGTGCAACTGATTTGCATAAAACTGAAATTACAGAAGGATGAACAAATTATAGGTCGACTTACAAGTACTTTTTTACGATCAAACTCACAGTTTTCGAAGCCTAATTAAAAACTGAAGGTGAATAAGGCAAGCCAAATATTTTGAGCTCCTCCACTACATTTGCCACAGGCATTTAAGGGCATGCGTGATTTTTGGCAATTACCATGAAACGACACAAGGAGTAAGTGGAAGCTGAGTAGTGCTGAAACTGAGAAGAAGAAGAGAGGTGGAGGTAGCAAAACAGCATTGTGTTTTGAGTGCAAAAAAAATGTTGGTAAAGTGTGCCTCCGTGTAGACGCATTTACCCATGAACGTCTAAACTGCTGACGGTCGCGTGGTAATGGCTGCAGCGCCAATCAGCGCCTGAATGGCAAAACCAAATTTTAAATGCTACTGGCAGTACAACATGTCTGCAAATTTGGTACCTTAGGCTATAAACTGCAAAATTTCATGGTCATTAACTAAATTTTGCCAAAAAAGAGATTGATGTTCGGCTAAGAGGCAGGGCTTAGTATGAGTTCAGCTAATAATGGGATAAAAAAACGATCAGAGCGAAATTATAGCACTGAAGCTGGCACAACGCTGTAAACTGTTAGTTTTGTAACCAAATATAACAAGGGAAGAGTTTAAAATCGTTTGTAGTGAACAGTTATTGGAAGAAGTTTGATGGCGGATATTCATTGTAAGATATTCCTTGGTATGGGGTCCAGCTATTCTTCACATTCATTCCCGAAAAATTCTGTGAAGCGCAGAAAGAAACCGCTGGGTAGTTTATTATCTACCTTTTTACCACGACCGTAATTGGTATTAAGAAGGTACAGAGCAGAGCATGTTTCCCATTTGGACCATACCCTAAATGATATCTGTGGTACGATCGATTTTGACAGCTTAAGTAGCTCTTTTGATTACTTGCTCAGTAGCCTAAGATTAGAATGTACTAATGAAATTTATATCATTGGCCTTAACAAACGCGCCGTAAGCTCTGCTTCGCTGAATTAGGTTCAGTGTCAAAAAAGTGAGTCATGCTGTAAATGAGAACGAGCACGAAGTAGTTTCTGTCTTCAATGAAGAATCAGCTCAATCGCGCTTTGGTAGTCACATCACTGTTGAGGGTTATAGATTCAAGACTGTGAAGGACTTCGTCTATCTGGGACCAAGCATTAACAATGAAAAACAATGTCAGCTTATAAAATCAAATTGACAATACTTCATACCCAAAAGGGTTAAGTTGGGACTGTGTAGGCAATTGAAAGTAGAGTCTGCTCTCGACGAACTAAAATCATGCTCTACAAGTCGCTCATCATACCTGTGCTATGGCTCTCAGTCATGAAGGCGATGAGAAAAGTTGTGATGCCTCTTGAAGAATTCGTGAGAGAAGTGCTCCGGGAGATGTATGGCTCTCCGTGAGGCCGACGACGAGCACCGATGAATGTGTAATAATGAGCTGTATGTGATTTACGCAGATTTGAGATACTGCAATGAATAAAGACGAATGGGTTCGCTGTATATTATGCAAAGTATTCATGTTGGCATCTGTACATGCGCAGGAGGGGGGAGACTTCCATGAAGTTGGGAGGAACAGATTGAGAGAGACATATACCCTTTTGATCCCAATTGGCATAAGTTATGAAGAGCCAAAATCGTCTAGGTGGTTTAGCACGATGGTTTTATCTTAGCATATTACCGTACAAATGTCTAGAAAAGTATTTCTTTCCCAAGCTTAGTGAACTAACTTGTGTAAGGTCTGATAGGGCACACTCAGATATCTTATTAAACTGGATGAATTTTAAGAACGTCGCTACCCACCATACACCCTTCCCCCTCTTTATAGACGACCATGTGTAGGTAGAATACTTGCAGTTGTTTGCGTGGTGAAGCTTTGTTGGCCTGCGGCTGGTTAACTGAACCACATCCATCCTACCATGGCATTAAATCGATTGGAGCTGCTACTGTAGACGCGCCCCTGGCCAACTAACGCTGGAGATGGCGTGGAATGTGTAAAATATGGAATGTTTCTTCTTTTTTGATGTGCCAAAATCAAAGTCTCTTACTCTTGACCCATTATTTGTGAAGGGTGAAATGCGTTGGCGGCTTCTCATCGACCTCATCAACACAACGGTGCATGCACCAATTTATTATTTTGTTAGGAATTTTTAGAAAACTAAACACAAAAACCCTAATTTGGCAGAAATTTTATTGCGTTACTAAGAAATTCCTAATTTTTCTGTGAGCACAAAAAAAAGTGATTGCGAGAGTGTGTGTTGTAATTCGACACAGCAGAGCCAAGCCATAATGTGAAGGGGCGGCCTAATTACTGGTTCAAAGACAAGACTACGATGACGATGTGCACGCTAGGCAGATGCAAGTGCATTGTTGTATGGCATCAAAATAATTTGTTGCGTCGTCTTTGGCAGTTTGATGGCGGTTTGACTGATGCATTGACAAAGTGACTAAATTTAAGGGAGCGTGGGAAAAAAATGTTTAACAAATTCCAAAAAACCTGGATTCAAATAAAATAAGTTTAAAAACAAAACCCTTCAAAATTGGCGTGCGTTGGTGCAGTGCTCATGTTCGCATCGCCAACAAACTAAAATAGCCCCCTTCATCTAATGTAACGCTTAAGTTTACATATGCAGTGACTTAAGTGTTGAATATTGGATCGCTACACGGTATTTGTGTACAATTTCTTCAATCAACAGGAACATTTGAGATTCGATTTTCTTCCGAGCCGTATCGTTGGCAAAGAGACAAAAATCTACGCAGATATCGGTTCGGACGTCTGCGTACAGTCGGAAAAGTGCAGAGTCGACGCAGATATGGTTTAGACATTGGCGCGAGGCGGCGTAATATGGGGACACACCTTCATGGTCGGTCCCGCGAAGGCGATCCATTTAAAAAGGGAGTTTCCGAGAGTAGATTGTATAATCCTGCTCGTTGGAAGTCTCTTCACGAATTCAAACTAGCAATCTATTTAACGAATTTACTTGCAAATCCTCTATTTGCAATCCTCTGCTAAGTTCGAATCACTAACTGTTGAATAAATAACTCCAACTTGTAATAATGCAAAAATGGCCTTTATTAAAGTACTTCACAATAACACTCAAACTGTGCAACGAATAGCTTGCTTAATAACCAAACTGATTGATAGCTCAATGAAACTCTACTATTCAAAATAATACTGCTCTTGCTCGCTAGATAGCGTCTTAGTCGAAACTGCTTGACAACTCAAATCAAACTGAATTACTTCTTACTCGCTTGCGCCGCTTTTATAGTTTACGCTGCATACATCTAGGCTCTTCTATTTCCAGAACTTACCAACTATTTCGTGTGTTTATAGTTCTCATATAGTTTCTACTTGTTTACAATTGTCTACTTTTCAGCGTCTCCAGATGTATGTGAGTTTGTAGTTTACAGTCTCTCGCACACACATAGGCGTATAAGTAAATGCATCTGTGTGTGAGATCTCTCGGCTGCCTTATATATGTGTATACATGATTTGATTACTGACGTAAATACCGCTTAGCAAGGCCTTAGCATCGCCTTAGTGATGGTATAGCTTATGATGCTATATCCGTGACACTATTTATAAATCGACTACGGTTTGGAGATACATGTGTTCAACGTTCACATAACCATGCCCATAAAACGACAGAGGTGAAATACTTGAAGGCCATCCCCGTCTCTTACACTGTGATGATAACGTGGACAGCTGCCTCCAAGGATTTTCATTAAAGTATGGAGAGGTTGTGATTGTGCAGATTATTTCTGGTGTACTCATCAAGTGTGTCTCTAAGGTTTTTGAGGAGAATCGACATAATAGTGATAGCTCTGAAAATATTCAGCTGTTTAAACAAAGTCACTATGCTATTGGCTGGGGGCGCGTGCATGTCGTAAATTCCTTGCCTTTTGTAGTTCCGCGGCAAAGACTTTTATGACGCCCCAGATATTTAAATAGTTCAAATGATTTGATATTCCATTTGACATTTTGAGACGTCACTAGATACCCCACGGAGCGGTTAATCGACGGGTTAATCGACGAGTTGGTTGCCTGTTTGTAGTTTGTGGTACACCCTGGAAAGTTCGTTTACGTTAAGCGATAAACCTGCTTTCAAGACGTTGAAAGAACCCAGCCTAGGGTCGGGAGGCAGGACAGGCATATTCACAAGATAAGTGGGTTTAAACATGTGAAACAGATGGACCCTAATATAGCGAGCTATCAACTTCCTTAAAGCAATAACACCGAATGTTGCAGTCATAAAAAGAACGTGATAAGTAGCGGTAGTGCAACAACGGATGTAAGTATGTGGCGAGGTAGTACTAAGACTCCGGCTGTTCCCGAGACGTTAAGTGGCGTGGCAAAGAGATCTGGCTGTGGCGCTGATTTCTCGTAGCAATGCCTTCGACAAATGTCTATCGAAAAACATTGGAAGATATTTATTTATCTCGACCTACGGAAGAGGGTCAGCAACATTCTTCAATAAATACAGAGGCGGAGAAATGTTACACCTGCGCTTTTGGATGTCATTCGGCACATGCAGAACTTATTTGTGAGCTGGAAAAAAGTCCGAAGCATGACATTCCTAACACACGCTAGAAACGGGCGAGATTGAAAGGAACCTCGAAAGGGCAGGAGAATGGCGCAGACATCAATCCGATGGTGTTAGAGGAGGACATACAGCGAATGAAACCTACAACACCAGCATTTTTGTCTCGGAAAGGGAAGTCCGACGATAGCAATCCCAACACGCTAGTAAAAAACGGTTTGAAAGGAAATAGTGAAGACCTAAGGCAAGATTGTATGAGGAGGACTTTGACGTCATACTTAGATGTTGGAGGAAGACAAACGGCCCAATTATGATGCGAGTCTTGCATAGTAGCGCTTCAACACAGTAAAGTGGAGTAGAGCATATTGAGCCCTTAAAAAGGCGAAGATGAAAGCGACCTCGAAAGTCTTAAAGCAAGATTCCAATAGGAGACGTGGACGTTACTACTAAAATATTGGAGGGACAAAAGGCCGAGCATGTGATGCGAGTCCTTACCCTTATTGACCCCTAAATACAGTAAAGTAGAGTCCATCAACTTGAAGAGGTTTCTGAGCTAAGCCGTGCGGATTCCGCATTTACTATGTGCGGTCGGAAGGTAGTTGAGAGCTGTAATCATAATTAGAAAGGTAGGTTCAACTGATCTCCCCAAACCAATGAATCGAAAGTATTACCAGAAGTTTGTTAACGACCAAACTGGAAATCTCTACCAAAAACAGGGTCTAAGTTCTAAAATACATAACTCCGTGCTATTGGCAAATACAAGAAGCTTTCTAGGATCTATGCACTGCTGCTTTCGTGAGAAAAATTTTGTGTTTGTACGCAGATAATTGTATACTCAGTTGAGCAGAGCTCACAGAGTATATAACTTTGATTGCATAACGATGGTTGTACAGGTATAAATGAATCGAGATAGATATAGACTGCCATATATCAAAATCATCTAGCTCGACGATTGAGCCATGTCCGTCCGTCCTTAACCACGATAATTGAGTAAATTTGAGGTATCTTAATAAAATTTGGTATGTAGGTCCCGAGCACTCATCTCAGATAGCTATTTAAAATGAACGATATCGGACTATAACACGCCCACTTTTTCGATATCGAAAATTTCGAAAAAATCGAAAAGTGCGATATTCATTACCAAAGACGGATAAAGCGATGCAACATTGGTAGGTGAGTGAACTTATGACGCAGAATATAAACTAGTAAAATATTGGACAATAGGCGTGGCACCGCCCACTTTTAAAAGAGAGCAATTTAAAGTTGCAGCTGTAAATTGGCAGTCGTTGGAGATATCATGATGAAATTCGCAGTAACGTTACTCCTATTACTATATATATGCTAATAATCAATTAGCACAAATCGAGAACGACACACGACCCACTTAAAAAAAATAAAGTCAAATTTAGTTAATATCTTTACAGTATATAAGTAAATTATGTCAACATTCAACTCCAGTAATATATGGTGCAACAAAATGCAAAAATAAAAGAAATTTCAAAATGGGCGTGGCTCGCCCTTTTTCATTTAATTGTCTAGAACTTTTAATGCATAAGTCGAACAAAATTTACCAATTCTTGTGAATTTGTAGGGGCTTAGATTCTAGGACGATAACTGTTTTCTGTGAAAAAGGGCGAAACCGGTTGAAGCCACGCCCAGTCTTTATACACAGTCGACCGTCTGTCCTTCCGCTCGGCCGTTAACACGATAACTTGAGCAAAAATCCCATAATCTTGTACTAACTCAGTTCACGTACTTATCTGAACTCACTTTGTAGTGGTATAAAGAATGGTCGAAATCCGACTATGACCAGGCCCTCTTTTCGATATCGAAATTACGAAAAATGAAAAAATGCCATAATTCATACCAAGTACGAAAAAGGGATGAACCATGGTAATTGGATTGGTTTATTGACGCACAATATAATTTAGATTTTTTTAAATGGGTGTGACACTACCATATTAAGTAGAAGAAATGAAAAAGTTCGCAGGGCGAAATCAAAAGCCTTGGAATCTTGGCAGAATACTCTTCGTGTATTACATATATAATAATTAGCGGTACCCGACAGATGATGTCTGGGTCACCTGGTCCTACATTTTGGTCGATACTCTTCGAAACGCCTTCACATATACAACTACCACCACTCCCTTTTAAACAACACTCATTAATCTTTATTTGATGCCCATATCGTACAAACATTATAGAGTCACCCTGTTCCACCTTTTATGCGATATCCCGAAAGGCGTCCACCTATAGAACTGAGGCCCACTCCCTTTTAAAATACTCATTAACACCTTTCATTTGATACCCATATCTACAAACAAATTCCTAGAGTACACCCTGTTCCACCTTATACGATATCTCCAAAAGGCGTCCACCTATAGAACTAGGCCTACTCCTTTTAAATACTCATTAACACCTTGCATTTGATACCCATATTACAAACAAATTCAGAGTCACCCCTGTCCCCCTTTATGGCGATATCTCGAAAAGGCGTCCACCTATAGAGCTAAGGCCAACCCTTTTAAAATACTCATTAACACCTTTCATTTGATACTCCATATCATACAAACAAACTCTAGAGTACACACCTGGTCCACCTTTATGCGATATCTCGAAAAGGCGTCCACCTATAGATCTAAGGCCCACTCCCTTTTATAAATACTCATTAACACCTTTCATTGATACCCATATCGTACAAACAATTCAAGAGTCACACCTGTTCCACCCTTCATGCCGATATCTCGAAAAGGCGTCCACCTATAGATCTAGGAACACTCCCTTTTAAAATACTCATTAACACCTTTCATTGATACCCATATCATCACAATAACTCTAGAGACACACCTGGTCCACCCTTATGCGATATCTCGAACGAGGCGCTCCACCCTATAGATCTAAGGCCCACAATCCCTTATTAAAATACTCATTAAACCGCATACCGTCCATTCTAGAGTCAACACTGGTCCACGTTTAGATGGCGATAGTCCCTAAATGGCGTCCTACCTAGTAGAACTATGCCCACCGCGAACGCATCCTTACGCCACCTGGCGGTGCGATTTTTTCACATATGCCGCTTTAATATTCATTCATGTAATACGTGTGCATATGAGCCAAGTCGGACCGACAAAGTATGCGTACTATCGCGAATCCTTCCGCCACCTTAACGGCCGATATAAGGATCGACTTCTATTCAGTATCATGGTTTATATGTGCATAAGACACTTTTGACAAAAACTGGCGGAGTTCGTTTTTATTAGGTTGGCCTGTCGAACGATGGTGGAAAGCCTGACCGAACGACAATCACAAGCCGGAGACGGGCCCGAGCGACGATGGGACAGAGTGACAAATAGCTATTCCGTGATGTTTATGAAGGTACATACAGTTAGTTTATTGCGATTTATAATTACGAAAATTGTATGCGTAAAAAAGTAACTTTTTATTATTGAACATAAAACAAAAATATTTACAACAACTACAATATCTGCTGAGAGCACGATGATTTTCAAACGACAATTTTATCTATTCCCTGAACGGCGAGGATAGCTGACATTTGACGCGTGTCAGCGACACATTAAAAACAAACTGCAGGCACACGAATTGTTCACACACAAAAAAAAAGAAAAATTTTAAGACAAAAAAACTACAAATATGGCCCAATTAATAAGTGTAATTAGGTAAAAAAAATGTAAGACACAATGTATGGGCAGCAAGTAGCACACAAGAAATCGGGCGCAAAACACTTGATATACTTACGAACTGGCCAAATTATCAAACGGCACCACAAAGTAATGAACGCATTGTCCGTTTTGGCGCAAGCCAAGGCAGAACGTAAAAAGAAGCCCTAGCAGAGCAGCAAACACCTGCAACACTGTCAGCATGTAGTGAGCAAATTATGAAGGAACACGAGGCAAAGGACATTTGGTCGGATCGCAAGATGGGCATCAGATAATGTCGGTCAATTATATTATATAGTAAAATTTTCTCACATAATACGCACGAACATAAGCGAGATATATAAACTATTATATATATATAACGTTCAGTATATACGCATCTAGCTCAACGGCGCTAGGCAGGATTCACAGGACATTAGCACGATAATCAAACACTATAATCTGACAACGAACAAAGGGCGACAGAAATAGAATTGCAAAAGTGGCATCAAAAAACAAAAAACCAATTCAAGCCAAAAAAAGGCCGAAAATAATGTTGTCGATTGTTGAAACTGAAGTCAGGCAAGAAAAGGTGACATACGTAAAAGAGGACAATGAACAAAGTAAATAAAAGTTTTGCGTGCGTATAAATTGCAACAAAAACATTACACAAACTATAAAGTGTGTTGAGTTTCTTTGTGAAAGCGATAAATTAAATGACTGACATAATTATTAGGAAATTGAAATAAATAGAGTCGAATGTGCAAACAAATACAGAGAAACCCCTCCTACGAACATCTCAATTAGCTGAGCAATTCCTCGCCGGGCAGTTCTCCATGCACCAACTTTTAGGTACAAATTTTCGAACAAACTGCCATCCGCTAGGCCAAAACATTCTCTTGCCGAGCGCTATAAAATGGTATGAAAAACCGCTACTGAGCGGACACGAACCGCTTATCGGCGGACGCTGAAACCTGTTTTTATAACAAATCAGTCAAAACCCTCTCTGGGATGGACGCGAGCTCTTCGTTAGTGGACAAAGTGAGATATGATATCAAATTATAGCCGTCATCCAGTGAGTTTTCTAGCTCCGTATCACGCTCAATTCTCACGGGAATGCTCCAGATCATTGGGAGACTTGAGCAGCAGAGATCGTAATTTTTTTGTTCACATGAGTTGCTGATAGGCAGATGTCGCCGTTGTGTTTCATTTAACACAGCGACATCTCTTTTTGAAAAAATCGGGTTTGTTTAATAGGCAGCGTTGTCAAACTAAACGCAGGGTATTAACAAATTATCTGGCTCACAAATTGAACCAGTAGTGAATTCATTTATCGCTTTATTTGCGATCGGTAACTATGAACGATTTCGTTATTCAGGAAACATTTTTGTATCGATATTTGTTTATAGACGATCACTGTGCTGTAAATAAACGGCAAGTAAATTGGCTGCGTTAAAAATCACGAAATTAATTTCTGGCAAATTTAGTTAAAAAAAGAAAATTGGAACTTTAATTAAATACTTTCAAACATGAAAAGCTGCTTTATTATCAAAGGGCATTTGAGTACTGGCGTACGTTTTATTACAGATGAGAGATTACTGAGTCCATCGCAGAGACAGACACTTTCTTAAGATAACCCAGAGAGAGAAGTAGTACACCCATTCCACTTGAATGCCACGAAGTTTCGAAGCTGCACCGACTACACCCAGACTTTCCTGCATGATATTATTTCTCAACTTGAAGGTCATTAGCGGTACAAGATAACTGCGATCTCACAGAGAAAAAAAGAATACCTGCATTACTTACTAAATAGGTACAACGTCACATAAGGAATTTAAAAAAGCCGCTAGTATATCAAGATACGGAATTTATTTCTATTTTTGGCATTCCTTTTGTGCTTTTCGCAGTTTTTAGGTTATTTAAGCTGTGCTGCATCTTTCTACTGTTTAAACGATTAAATGTCATTTATTTCTAGTCGTTAAAGCTAATTAGTGAATAACACAATCGAGAAGCAAGCGACAATCGTTATTAAAATCATCGATCAGATCCCACATCGTTATAGTTAGTAATTCCACTACAGTCTTCTATCTGTTTTGCTTTATCGGGTGCAATCCTAGTTGTTGCATGTTTGTTTGTAATGGTGTGTTCAGTTTATCGTTTATATTTAAGATTCATGAGCTTAACACCGACTTATAATAATTGAATTTCAATTATTATGTTTTTTCCTAAAGAAACTGAAAAGAAAGAAACATTTACTCTGGATATTGGCAATGGACCATTTCGAAAACCGCAACGTAAATCATCTCAGCAATTTTGTATGTTATCAAGGTTTCACACCGGGATTCGAACCGTGAATCACATGGTGAAACTGCAGTATAGCCTTTAACCCACTAGGCCAGTTGTTGCATTTACATGCAAAAGTACTAATCTGGCTCAGGATCTTTGCAACGGGACGATGTCTAATCTTTACGTTTGAAAAACGTCGTATTAGTTGCGGACATATGATATTGTGACGAATTTAGCATCACTATGTTGTTAGCAAATAAAGGCACAACAACAATAAAGCAAGCTGACACTCTTGTGTACATGAACAAATCAAATCATTATTACACACATACATACAAGGCAACGAATACATACTCACAAACACATGCAATCATCAGCCGAAGTTCTTACTCACGCAAACACACGCATATAACTAATCACCAAGCAGGAGATACAAGAGTTCTAGAAGGTGAGACGGCTAGACCTTTGTACAAATATGCGGCGAGACAACAGAGAGTGTAAAAGCAGCGCAAGCTGAGTAATAATCAATCAGTTAATATCATCAGAATAAACCAATTTTGCGTTAGATAAATACATACTCAGTCAAGAAGTGTCCTAGTCTGTCATTACTTAGTATCGCTTTTATGTAAATGAAAACTAAGGTTTTCAGATTGCGTGAAGTGAGGATATCTTGAACTGATCCGTTCTTACGGACTTCACACAACTGAATGCAAGTTACCAGACGTTTTACTGCTGATGCTGACGCCCAACTGACGCGGTTGTAGTTTTTTCTAGTATCTCTGTCAGTTTGTTGTCAGTTTTTTGTCTTGTTTTTATCGGATCGTATCTTTCGACATTTCGGCGCCCTAGATGCACTCTTTCTTCTCCATTGAGAGAGATTTCAACCGAGACAGGGGCTGATAATTATTTGAGCAGAATAATATGAAAAATTAAAATAGAAAGTTGTGAGTACTAAATCGAATCATAAATTTAAAAAAAGTTTAAAGCAGCTACCCACTCCATTGAGCAGATACCTCTCTTGCACGGACAAAAGTTTGCTGCCGCTGAGTGTTCGTTCAAAAGGGGTTTCACTGTACATACATACACATACGCGATATTGTTTTTATATAGCCCAAAAGGACAATGAGCCCGACACTGAGACCGTGTTGATTTGACCCGCAACGGCGGCAATAGACATTTATTGAATGCAATAAAACTGAAATTATTTGAACAAACATACAATATAAAGTTGATGATGGTGACATAGCAGCCACGGCGGTGATGGGATATAAACTCGCATAAGACTACGTACAAGGATGCGCCAAGATCTATAACTTAATAGTTTCTGTGAATACAAACTGTGATATAATTATTTATTTTTTATACTCAGTTGTACAATGTATGGGGCAGACAGGTATAACTATTTTTGATTTGTGAACATCTTTGTTCACGGAATCCACAATGTAAGCGTTATCGTAAGCGTAAGCATAGTCATTGTGAGTGGTATGCCAAAAGTGTTGGTGGATGTAAAATTTAAATACAGCATAGTGTGTGGTATAGGTATAATGTGTGGAGTACTAGAGATGTGAGTGTAAATGTAGATACTCAATAAACTAACGTAATATGAGAACAAGGTACGTGTAGAGCTTATATTAGCTAAATCACACAGAAACTCAGGCAAAGACGGTACTTACTCATTGGCGGCTTACCGTTTAAACGGTTATGGCCGTCCAATAAGGCGCGCCAGTCACTTTTTCGCTCTGCCAACTGGCGCGAAGGGAGTTTAAATCCTTTTCTACCTCGTCCTTCCAGCGGAGTGGGGGCCGCCCTCTTCCTCTGCTCAATAGGCGGGTTCTGATAAAAATATTTTCTTAACCGGAGCGTCATCTTCCATTCACATACATGGCCTAGTCCGAGTCCGGCCTATTAAACGTTACTTATATATAAATTGAAGGCTCTTAGAATATGCACAATATGTATGCATGCACTGCACGAGGAGATGTATACACTGCTATTTTGTTGGTATAAAGAACCAGAGATATACAAAGTGTTTACAAAAACAATGCGCGTGGTTAAGCTTTTACCGATAATTGAAATTTGTTTATTTTTAAGATTTTGTTGGTTGTAAAATCCCTGTATATTATTTGGTGACATTTATATTAAATGGAAAAAATTAAAAAATATTAAACAAACAAAATAAAATTAAATTTAATTAAACGAGTTAAGTAAAAATAACATGAGATATATATAAATAAAAAAAACAATATAAAAAATATATAGAAAAAATAAATTTTAAAACAATCAATTAAATGTAATAAAATAAAACAAAATAAAGTAAAATAAAGTACAATTAAATGCAATAAAATATAATATAATATAATAAAATAAAATAAAATAAAATAAAATAAATATATGTTTTAAGCAAAATAAATACAATAATACTAACTAAATATAATAGTATAAATAAAATAAGTAAAACAAAATAAAATAGAACGAAACAAATAGAATAAACACAAAAATTTGAATAAAACGAAATAAAAATCGATTTTTAATTGGCGAGTTATTGAAAAGTTATCTATTTATCAACGAAAAGTTATCGATATGTTATCGAAATATTGTGGATTTTTTATCGGATTTTTATTGTTATAGTATTATAGAAAAGTAATCGATTATTATCAAATAGTTATCGATTATTTGCGAAAGTTAGATATCAATATGTTATCAAAGTTTATCATATTGTTTTGCAATTTATAGATATATTATCGGAGTGTTACCCCTTGTTATCGGCATGTTATCGATTTGTTAACGAAAGTTATCATTTTGCTATCAAAATTGTATCAATTTGTCATCGAAAGTTATCAATTTCATATTGTGTTATGCTTTTTTAACTTAATGTTATCGTTTTGTTAGCGACGACTCATCGGTTTGTTATAAAAGAGATACTGATAAAACTTCATTCAACTAAAACATACAAGAAATGGTTATCCGTAAAATAATACACCTTAAGCGACACCAATTGCTGTATCAAAAAATCGAGATTTTTATTAAAAATTGGCAGAAGCAAACAAAGCGCAAAGAATGCCTATTTGAACTCTTCAAATTGAATGGGTAAGTTAAGTAAATGAATCCATATCTTGGCCTGTGGTTTCGCACGGAATCTGCGCTCTATCCTTCATCTCAAAAACGCAATGTTCTTGCTGGCGTGCAACCCCCATTGTAGCACCCCACCGATCGAAAGATGGTTGCGGTTTTTTCGATTCTTCCCGCATCGCCTTGGCAATAAAGCTAAACTTTCTTTCTACATACACCGCCTATAGGGAGACATTCATCAGTAGGTACTGCTAATTTCAATCCGCCTCCAGTCTCCAGAGGTTTTTTGATGTTCGGTATGGTATATTGTTTAATAAGATCTCGCTAGACATTAATTTGAAAAGGTAAAACAATTAATTTTCGGAAGTCGTATCAAACTTATCGGCTATTGTGAGAGGCGAAATCGGCATTTATTTCGTCAAATACCCAAAGCATTCAGTCAGATGACTGTCATATATTAGAACTTGTTAAACTTTCACTCATAGTTAATAAAATATTGTCTTGCACACCTTAATCCATTTTATGAAGCTCCTGCTTATAATAATACGAAAATATTGCCTGCAATTTCCAGCAAGGTAGAACCTTTGACAACATAATAACCACACAAAGGGTTAATTTGAAGCGGTAAAAGTATTTGCTTGCTACAGATTAGCGGTAGTAATTGACGAAAATTGCTACTCTCTTCACTTTGCAGATATCAAGCTTTTGCTTATGATAGTACATACTACAATGTAGTAATTGGCGTTAGTATATTAGTTATTTGGATGGAGTTACCCTGCAAAAATGCGACATTGCTAGGATGATCCGTGATGAGTCGCAAGGATTGTGCGACTATAGCCAGTTCTGACGTCTTTATATGGGTTGGAGTGGTCCTCTTTTGTTTGTATGGTTTTGCATGTCCTATGGAGAGACCATTGTACCTGTTTATGCCTGAACGGCTAGTGTCGGACTTGTCCCTCTCTTATACCCCTACGGATACTGTCGGTTAGATCCTTTTGTAATGCTCGACACTTCCTCTTTTTACCCCTTTGTGTACTGTTTCGACACGACCTCTTTTTACCACTACGGGTACTCTCGGACAGATATTTTGTCTACTGTTCGACACTTCGTCTTTGTACCCCTATGGGAAGTATCCGACAGGCCTTATTGTATCCATACGAGTAGTGTTGGACATATTCTCTTCGTGCCCCTGCAGCCAGATCACGTAAGTCTATTGTGTTCACCTAAGTACTGTCGGACAAGTCCCTCTTGTACCCGTATGGAATATCTTACGGATTTTATAATTTTTTAAACTCACAATATAATATTCTTAATTTTTTTTCGTATTGGTGTCGTAGAATAATAAAACAAAAGAAATATTACGATAATGGAACATAGTGGTCCTAGTATTTTAGGTTCGGTATAGAGCTCCGCATTTTCTTAAATAATGCTATGCATCACATTTAATCTTTTTATTTTATCCATTCCGTTAATTATGTTAAATTTCAAACTGACTGATACTATAGGGGATCAATTATACCTCATGTGCACAAAACAATCGCCGACTCGCTCTCTTTATGGATATATTGCACGATTTTTTGCAGGGTAATGACACACGCAGCAATGCCGTAAGAATATTATAGAACGATCGATGTATGTCCGAGGAGATTTTAAGCTTCTCTTTGCTAAACCACTGCTGAGAGGCGATCTCACTTAGGAATTTGTTTTCTTATTGAAAATACTTTTCCTAAAGAGTTTGATGTTGCTTTCCGTGGCCTTGAACCCTGGCCTTTCTAGCGTAGTAAATGGGTGTGCTATAGCTGCACCATGGTGTGCGCCTGCATTCCTTCATATAACATAGTACACTAGAGAATTAACGTTCTGGCATCCTTCTCAATCAAGCGAATAAAAGTAAAAATAAATCTTCAATTGGTGATAATACGACTGGCAATAGCGTCAAAGAACGCAAAACGACAAAACTCAAGCTCCCATGTAACTAGCGTATTCGCCCCTTGACCAAACGAGTCGTGCTTTGAATATGTGTGTGGCTTTGAGGTGATAAATACTCAATCAAACGAATAGGTTTATTACAAGAAGTTAACTTTTGTGGCATAAATATTCAAATCAATTTGACGTTTGTCCATCTTCCTGCACCAAATGCGCTGTAACTCTTGCCAGAGGCAAGCCAACAGAAACAAATCGAAGCAAACCGGATCATAGATGTACATAAAATTACGTGGAGTTAGATACAAGGACTTACTAAATTTTGTGATAGACAGTAGACTTGGGTCACTCTTTTGAAGCTATATTGTTGGTATAAGGATTTAAGTCTATTATTATAATTTGGTGCATCCTTAATACGATAAATGAAAGAACATTAAAAGACGGCCCAAGTCTAATGTCCTATCTCATTTTGAGCAAAAATTTACATAAGCCCTTTTGTACCCAATTCCATAGAGTTGATGCCATCATTCTTTACAAAAGATAGTTAATACATCGGGCTCCTGGCTCTGTAAGCTGACTAAATCGAGTGTTTTATAGTCTATGAATATATGTGTTTACGAGCCGGACCCGTGCGCATCTTGCGCAACAATATAAAAGTCTCAAGAGATCATATCAACCGAAAATCACCTGTTCTATCAATCAAACCTCTATAAACTTATACTATGTCAAACAGAAAAATTAATTGAGGCAATTTCAATTTAAATTGAGTGGTGTTCATACATACAACTCAATTTAGCTTATACAATAGTAATTTGATAGCCAGTTGGCTCATCTCTGCAGCAAACAACATACCTTTGTTCAGAATGTCAAAATGTGCGTGTTGGAATTAGGCGAATGGAATGGAATGAAAACTAAAACTTTGAAATTTTTGTGTGTTTGTAAGAAATTTGTTCAATGTTTGGTTTCATTTTGAGTTTGCCATTCTCTTTTGACAATCCCTACTCCAGTGAAATGAAAAAATAATATCAGCTGATGAGATGAGCCAACCATATAGTCCCTGCAAAAATTGTTGGATTTACGTGTTCCATTTTCTTCATGTTGGAGTACTCTAACAATACTCCTTTGCAATGCGTTTTGCGGACCACCATCAGCCGATCATTGCTCGTTTTTAACGACGTGATCACGACACGATGACGATCGAACAGAGTTGCCAAAAGTAAAATATTGCATACAAATAACTGATAATAAAATTTTACTATGGCACTCTGATAAAATGCAACCGCGCCTGCTTTATGTATACACTAGACCTTTACCCGCGGCCCCGTCCGCAAGGAGAAATTTAAATATATGGGCTATTCGCGTTTAGCCTGCTTATCAAAGTTATCTGTTTAAATTGTTTGTTTTCTGTCCTAATGCATTTATTTTTGTAATTGAGTAAAAAAAAGAACTAAATGATCTGATAACCTGATTAGGATCCCAAATGATCCCGAAATTATCCATGAAAAAGCTACGAAATGACCCCCACGCTATCGTGGACGGATCCCGAAAACCATCCAGAAATGCCCGAAAGGGTCTCCAAAAGCTCCTGAATAGTCCCCAAAAAAACCCGAAATGACAACGACACGATTCTAGACGTATCCAGAGAACCACACAAAAATGATCCCTGAAGGTGTTCCAAAATGATCCCGAAAAGGTTCCGAAATGAGCTGACGGGCTTCCGGGCGGATCTCAAAAACCATCCAGAAAATATCCAGGAAGGGTCCCCTAAATTATCCCGACATACTCCAGAAAAAGTTTCCGAAATGGCTCCGAGGGGATCCACGACGGATCGCGAAAACCATACAGAAATGATTCCGGAAGGATCCCAAAATGATCCCGAAATAGTCCGGAAATGACCCAGATGGGATCCCGCACAGATCCAGAAATGATCCCGGAAAGGTCCAAAAACTATCCCGGAAAAGTAACAAAAAATCCCGAAATGGCTCCTACGGCATCCCGGACGGATCCCAGAAATGATCTCGGAAGGGTCCCCAAATGATCCCAAAATGGTCCCGAAATGACCCTGATGGATCCGGCAAATCACCAAGAAATTATGCCGGAAGGGTCCCCAAATGATCCCGAAATAATACAGAAAAAGTCACGAAACGACCCTAGAGGATCCCCAAATGATCCCGTATTAGCCCCGAAAAGGTCCCGAAATAACCCCGACGGGATCCCGGACAATTCCCGAAAACCATTCAGAAATGATGCCGGAAGGGATCCCAAATGATTCCGAAAAAGTCCCGCATTGGACTCCGACGGGATCCCGAACGGATACCGAAAATCATCCAGAAGTGATGCCGGAAGGTCCTCAATGATCACCTAATAGTCCCGAAATGACCCTTAGGGGTCCTGGACGGATCCCGTAAACCATCCAGAAATGATCCCGATATAGTCCCGCAGAAGTCCCGAATGAACCTGACGGGATCCCGGACAGATCCCCGAAATCATCCAAATGATCTCGGGAGAGGACCCCAAATGATCCCGAAAAAGTCCCGCAATGATTCGACGGGATCCTGAATTAAATTCACTCCGATAATCTTTCCGATACAATTCCTCTTTAGTACTTTGGCATATGATCCTCTGTGGGTGCTCCATGGAGTACTACAGTGAAAGTACTTTGGAAAGTACTCTCACGTATGTACTCTATGGAATACTCACAAACAAAGCGAGAGTGGGATCACGTACTCCTCTCCTAGGACATCGCAATGTTAATTGGAGAACATTTTTTGTATGAATACAGATTAGTTTTGGAACACTCCTATACTCCTAAAGGAGTATTCCTTACACTATTATGGAGTACTCGCGTTTTTTTGAAGGGAGTTGAGCCATGCGCAACTGACTTTTAAATCTACTCAATAAACACACTTTACAAGGTTGCATTTGCAGTTTGAAACAATTTATGACGCAATTTTTTTTAAATTGGCAATTTGTTATTACAATTTATTATATGAATAAATTGCGTAATAAATTGCCAAATGGTATAAATTGCCAATTTGTTGTGTGTTTGTACCTAGTATTACATGCGCTTGTCCTGCCATCTGGCGAATGTTAGCAATTGCCGGTAATGCAGTGTTAGTTCTAAAAAAATATTCACAATAGTGGCATAGTACAAATAAATTTCTTTCTCTTTAATAAAATATATCTAAACAAAGGCACTACGACTATAATGCCCACAGCTCGCTATTAGCACGAATCCCCATCTTTACAACCAAAACTTTAATTACAGATTTGGGATTCCAAATAAGAGCGAAAAAGGGACCTGTACATAAAAACAGCAATTAGTAATAATATATAAGATATTGTAACGAATTTAGTGAAATTCCGCTTATTTCCAACCTTGTACTAACGTTGATAAATAACTCCAATATTCAGTAATGCAAAAATGGTCTTTATTAGACTACTTTGAAAATACTTCACATAACACTTATACTACGCAACTGATAGCGTGCTTAATCAAACTGATTGCTGTTTACTCAGCTTTCGCTCCTTTTGTGCTCTCTGATGTCTCGTTCGCATACTTCTAGGCGTTTCTTCTTCCAGAATTTACTACTTATAAACTACAGATGGCACGTTTATAGCTTCTCGCATAGCCATATGCGCGTGTATATGTGAGTACCACTTCGACCCGATTATTGCATACTTTTGGGAGTATCTCAGATATATGCATGTGTATATCTCTCCGCTGCTTGCATGTACATATGTGTATACATAATGATTGATTTGTTTATGTTCATACAAATGACTGCTTAGTATCGCTTAGAGATGATAGTATCCCTTAGTGTTGCTAATATTGGTCACAATATTATAACTTTTACCCGCTGCTTCATCCACCCAAAGGATATAAGGAAGGCTGATATTTCGTGGTTATATGCATATAGTACACTTATCAAAAATTATAGGTGGAATAGGCTGAGAGCTGTAAAGATTAAAGAATGACTGTTCCAGAAAAGAAAATTAGTCTAAAAATAATCCTGAAACAATCTGGATATCATCGCCCCATGGAAGACTTGCAAGCTCCACTTCTTGGCGTAGAAGTCTAACACGTTTCACCTCTTCAAATGGAAGACTAACGTTTCAAAACTTTGCAAAACATATTCGAACGAACCTGCCAATCTGGACTTAAGGTTTTCTTAAGGAACTTTGTTAGTCTTCCACGCGAAAAACTGAAACGTGTTACTGTTCCACGCGAAGAAGTGAAACGTGCTAGTTTTCCATGCGAACAGGAATCGAAATTCCATTCGAATTGAAACGTGCTAGTCGTTTATGAGACCGACATAAAATCCCCAAAACCATTCCGAATTTACCTGGGAAACAAATAATTTTCCCTACAAGTCCCACATAATAACGAGAACAATCAAGAAATGTTTCCGAGATAGTTACAGAATGATCCAGAAATAGTTTCAAGTGTCCCATTATGACCCTTAAAACAAACCCGGAATGTACCATTAATAGCTTTTTTTATTACGTGCATATACATAGGCACTTAAACTTTGTATGGACTGTTAGTGCACAATTTTATCTACACTTTTGAAATAGGTGTTTATAAAATCAGTACTTCCAAGTATCTTTGCGTAGTTTTTATTGACTTTTTTAATGTGACGGTCGACGTGGTGTGATGGTAGCTGTCTACCACACCGAAGATCCTGGGTTCACGCACCGGGCAAAGCAACATCAAAATTTTAAAACACGTCTTTTCAATTAGAAGAAATTTTTCTAAGCGGGTCCCCTTCGGCAGTGTTTTGGTCAGCACTCCGAGTGTATTTCAGCCATGAAAAGCTTCTCAGTGAAAATTTATCTGCCTCGCAGATGCCGTTCGGAGTCGGCATAAAACAGTAGGCCCCGTCCCGCCAATTTGCAGGCAAAACTAAAAGCAGCACGACGCAAATTGCAAGAGATGCTCGGCCTAAAATCTCTTCGGAGGTTATCGCGCCTTACATTTACACTTTTTTAATGTTTTACCATCCCTAATTAAGAAACATAATGTCAAGAGAGAAATGAGAGTAATGTATGCGCCAATTGTCGAAGAGTGGCGCAAATGTAGATGTACTTTACATGTAAAAAAAACACGGTTCTTGTCTCGAAAACCATATGGAAGTTTACCTAAAGTAGTTCGGATTTGGTTCAAAATGTATACCGTAAATGATCCTGAACACTTTTAACGGGATGCGGGCGGTGTCTTTACTGACTTTTCCCATAATTGGTAACACTTCCATCTACATTACCAGGTACCAAGAGCAATTGTAAAAAAACTTGGAAAAAAGGAGGGGAAAGAAAGGAAATATTTGAATTCCAGAGCGAGCCAAAACGGAAGTTTGATGACGTGTAATCAATTTGTTATCGATGAGTGATCGATTTGTTATAAGTGTGTTGCCGTTGAGGTATATACGAGTCATCGACTTGTTATCGACAATTTGCTATCGATAGCAGAGCGGGAAAGTTATCGATTAACTATAAAAATTTATCGAAATTTATCCAAAAGGTTATCGATATGTTGTCAAAGAGTTATCGATTTACTATCGGATTGATTTTCATCGAAAGTTATAGTAGGTACAAACACAATACAAATTGGCAATTTATATCATTTGGGCATTTAGTACGCAATTTATCATATAATAAATTGTAATAACAAATTGCCAGTTTAAAAAAAATTGCGTCATAAATTGTTTCAAACTGCAAATACAACCTTGTAAAGTGTGTTTATTGAGTAAATTTAAACGTCAGTTGCGCACGGCTCAACTATATGGTTGGCTCATCTCCTCAGCTGATATTATTTTTTTCATTTCACTGGAGTAGGGATTGTCCAAGTGAGGATGGCAAACTCAAATGAAACCAAACATTGAACAAATTTTCTTACACACACAAAATTTCAAAGTTTTATTTTTTCATTCCATTCCATTCGCCTAATTCCAACACGCACATTTTGACATTCTAACAAAGGTATGTTGTTGCTGCAGAGATTAGCCACCGGCTATCAAATTACTATTGTGTAAGCTAAATTGAGTTGTATGACACCACTCAATTTAAATGGAAATTGCCTCATTATTTTTCTGTTTGAACATAGTATTACGATTCGTTATCAAAAATTTATATTGTGTTTGAAACCAAAAATTACCAATATGTTATCGAAAAGTAATCAATTTACTATCGAAAATTCAACGATTATTTTGTGAAGACATATCGTTATGTTATGCTTGAAATTTTGTCGAATTCTTATAAAAAATTTATCGAGTTGCTCTGAAGTTATCGATTTGATATCGAAAGTTATCGATTTTTCATCGGAGTGGGCGCATATAATATGTTTGTAATTGAGGACTCGGAGGCTTATACTAGGTTCAACACACACCAAATTGGCTATTATACTATTTGGGCAATTATTACGCAATTTATCATATAATAAATTGTAATAACAAATTGCCAATTTAAAAAAAATTGCGTATAAATTGTTTCAAACTGCAAATGCAACCTTGTATAGTGTGTTTATTGAGTAGATTTCAACGTCAGTTGCGCATGGCTGAACTATATGGTTGGCTCATCTCATCAGCTGATTTTTGTCTTTCATTTCACTGGAGTAGGGATTGTCAAAAGTGAATGGCAACTCAATGAAACCAAACATTGACACATTTTCTTACAACACACAAAAATTTCAAAGTTTTATGTTGCATTCCATTCCATTCGCCTATCACACGCACATTTGACATTCTGAACAAAGGTATGTTCTTGCTGTAGAGATGAGCCAACCGTCTATCAAATTACTATTGTGTAAGCTAATTGAGTTGTATGAACACCACGCAATTCAAATGGAAATTGCCTCAATTATTTTTCTGTTGAACATAGTAGTACGATTCGTTATCAAAAATTATATGGTTTGAATACCAGATTACCAAATATGTTATCGATAGTAGTCCATGACTATCGAAAATTCAACGATTATTTTGTGAAGACAATACGTTACGTTATGCTTGGATATGTCGAATTCTTATATATCATCGAGTTGCTCTGAAGTATCGATTTGATATCGCGAAAGTTTATTCGTTTATCATCGGAGTGGTGCGGCAATAATATGTCGTAATTGAGGACTCGGAGCTTATCCTAGGTTCAAACACACACCAAATTGAGCCTATTATACATTGCGCATTGATTAGACGCAATTTATCATATAATAAATGTAACAACAAATTGCCATTAAAACAAAAAATTGCGTACTAAATGTTTCAAACTGCAAAGTACAACCTTGTATAGTGGTGTTTATTGAGTGAGATGTCACGTCAGTGCGCATGGCTCAAACTATATGGTTGCTCATCTCACTCAGCTGATACTATATGTCTTTCATTTCACTGGAGTAGAAATTTGTCAAATCGAGGATGGCAAACTCATTGAAAACCACATTTGAACAAATTTCTTACCACACACAACAATTCAAAGTTTTATGTTATCATTCCATTCCATTCGCCTAATTCCAACACACACATTTTGACTTTAAAACAAAGGTATGTGTTGCTGCAGAGATGAGCCAACCGGCTATCAAATTACTATTGTGTAAGCTAAATTGAGTTGTATGAACACCACTCATTAAAATTGAAATTGCCTCAATTTATTTTTCGGTTCGAACATAGTGTTACAGACTATGAAACAAACTAAAATTAAGAGATAATTATTTGAAAAATAATACATGGTACTAGAAAGCAGATTTTTAAATATTTAACAGTTTCGCTTTGGTGCAGAAAAGTCTAGAGTTACAACAGTACTGATAGAGTTAAATTCACGGACAGCACGAGCAATGGGCAGCATTAGTGGGTTTAAAATTGTTACAACAAAATGGATAGAAGCTATGAAGACACATACGAGAAACATTAAATCTAATCCTATCCATAAATATGGACAGTCAACGGACCCATTAATAATATCATACGTAAATGACAAGCAGAGTATTGATCTGCGATTTTCTAAAGACTTAGGGCTTATAAGCAGAAGTCGCGCAGAGTAGGCGAGTGTAGGATCTGAGAAGTTTAAAGGACGAAAGGCATATTTGAGAAAAATTTGTTGTACTCTTTCAATTCTGGTAATAGCAGTTTGACTACTTGGTCTCCAAATAAATACGCCATATTCCAGATGAGACCTAACAAAAGACTTGTCAAGTAGCTTAAACGTGTAGGGATCAGAGAATTTGGCAGCATGCGCCTCACAAAGCCAAGCATAGAATATGATTAGAAGTTTGAAATTTATATGCTTACTAAAAGAAAACCTTATCTCAAAGACAACACACAAAGTCCTTGATCTCATTAACACATTGAAGCTCACAATTAGAACTACTATAATTTGTAGTTAGAAGATAATTGACTTCGAGTAGGTCATTTGAAAGCATTTGGACGGATTCAAAGAGACACGAGAGTTCAGGGCACCATTGGTGCAACTTACTAATATCATTCTGCACATTAAGACGTCATCTGGCGTCTTATGGCAGAAAATAGCTATAAGTCATAGGCGTATAGCAAACACTTCGCGAATGAAGGCAACTATTTACGTCATTAATAAATAAGATAAATAAAAGTGGACCTACTTAATATACTCTCTTGGAGAACCCCAAAAGTGGCTACAAACGGACTAGACGTTTTAATTAAAACACTATGATGGATTCTGTCAAAAGCTTTTGAAAAGTCAGTATAAATGCAATCAACCTGAAAAC
The DNA here is from genome assembly GCA_029619165.1 of Eurosta solidaginis. Classification (NCBI taxonomy): domain Eukaryota; kingdom Metazoa; phylum Arthropoda; class Insecta; order Diptera; family Tephritidae; genus Eurosta; species Eurosta solidaginis. Next base: position 29,001 of record JARSSU010037572.1, read on the forward strand.
CTGCAGAAAAAGATTCAACACGATATTCACTAAAACAGCAAGATTAGAAACTGTTTGATCTACCAGCGACAAAGCCATGCTGGAAGGGAGATATTAAAGACTTAACCGCAAAACTCAACTTGGCATTAACAGCATGCTCAAAAATTTTGGAAATGGTTCTACCATTAGATACCAGCTTTTATATAAGTCTGTAATTACGCAGATCATTTTTGTTACCACTTTTAAAGACAGGGGTAATAGAGGTGAGCTTCCACTCGTGTCGATAGAGATTTAAAAAAATATTCGTAAGGAAAACCTAGAGTCGGGCAGTTTTTTAACAGGACTGAAGAAAACCTATCAACGTCTGTTTGAGGCGAAGATTTAAGTTTGAGAATAGCATTACTAATATCATCAGAAGAGAGACAAGGGCACAAAGTTTAGAGCAGTGTTAAGATTCGTATAGGCTTCAAACGATAGATAATTATCGTCGGCAGCAAAATTTGATATAAAAAACTCCGCAAATAAGTTGGCTTTGTCACATGGTCTTCGCGCTGAGTGGCCATCAAGGAAGACTTCAGACGTTATACTGGAGTAACCTTTTTGGACTTGATATAGCTCCAAAATGTTTTCGGATTCAATTTAATATTAGACTCGATTGTGTGAATATAGTTGGTATAGAGAAGCTTATACAATTATTAAATTTCTTCAAATATTGCTTGTATTTATTGAAGAACAAGTGGTTCTTCGTATGTTTAAACTTACGCATATATTTATTTCTGAGATTTCTCAATTTTTTCAACTCTTTCGTATACGACGGAAGTTTGTAAAGGCCTCTTTCTTCTCATAGGAATTTTATGCAGACAATGATTTAATAGAATAGATTTGAAAGTTAGGAAACTATTAGAGGTATCAGTCCCTCAAGTACCACTTCACAGTATACTTCAGATAAAAACCCATTAAAACTGGGGAAATCAAACGAATAAAATTAAAAGTAAATCTGCTTTCGGAAGTATTCTGTGCATAACTATAAAAACTAAATTAATAACCAAGGGATATGTGATGTCTGTCCTTGTGAGTGATTGCATTTGTACATTCACTGATTTCACAATTAATATTGTCACTAATTAATATGAGATCGAGTAATCTATTTAAAGTAATAACACATTTGTTGATTTGCAATAAATAAGACTAAGTAAATTATCAATGAAATATAATTCGTTATTTGCAGAGAGATTATTAGGTGTAAGACCAAAATTGCAAACATTAGTTGACCAGTCAATATTGCATAAGTTGAAGTCACCAAGCACGCATAGCATGTCACAGTTTTGTGTGTGATAACTAGGGGTCGAAACTATAGGGGTCAGCTTGCGCCTGATCTTATCACTTAGGTTATTATACTAGCGAAACTGTGTTGTCAGCGTGTGCCTTGTATAGTTCAAATTAACTGCCTGGTGGGTCGTATGATGCAAGGAGATATAGAGAGCGTTGTGAATCAGAACCATTAATACAGACACAAATTTGATCGAGCAGAACGTCACCATTACTAAGCGGAAAGAAAGAGGAGGATAACTGTCGCTTGACGGCAATTAAGACCCCATCGCCACGAAGACAATCAGTAGCGTTAGCATCTCGATCTTTGCGGATACATTAAAAGATAGGTCGAAGACCGCTGTCGAAAAAACTCCATTGAGTCATGTCTCGATGAAAACAAAGATGTCGTAATCCAACTGTGAACTAAAGGTGTGAACAAGATCGGCTTTGGTCCTCATTCCAGAAAGGTTTTGGAAATATACCTTTATCTCTCTATAACCATTAATTGGAGGCAGAGCACTCACCACATTGTTCAGTGATTGCTAATCGTCGCTTGACACTGGGTCTGAGCTTCTAGAGTTAGCTTTGCGAATATTTTTGAACGGCTTTAACTTTCACATTGGCTGGCCGCAGCAAGGGATCCAGAATTGTGGCATATGTAAGTAGTTTTTTTTCAGATATAGATCTGTATGCTCCGGTCTGCCTACTCTGTACTCGCGGAAGAATTGTTTGACTCCGTCGAACCTCGTGTGATATCTCCCTGCTTACATATTCTCTAAAAGATGTTTTAACACCAAACATATGTAGCTACGATTTTATTAGCGAGATTTCAAAAGCGTCTGAACCCAGTAGATGCACAAAAAAACAAACCTCAAAAGTCAGTCCATCCGAAATATGTACACTTTGGAAGGGTAAAAGGTGAGAGCATATGTTAGTTCAAAGTCTGGTCTATGTTTTGACAATCTTACTGCACACTCATGATCTTCAGAGATGTATATTCACACTTTTTGAAACTCATTTTATATGTATGTAGATCTAAAGTTATTATTGCTAGCTTGCATTTTTAAACTATTAAATAAAAAAATAAAACAAAACATAAATGCAAATCGAGAATTTGCGTAAAAGCGAAGCTGCAAGTTTTACGACTTACCCATGCCCATTCTGATTGAATCACCGCCAAGAAAATGAAGCAAAAAAAGTATGTAAACGCATGCGCAGCCGCGCATTTACGCGCATTGCCCAATGGCATCGTAGACTGGCCAGTTGAGATCACCTCAGCTCGGTTGCCTCCATCCCCCGTTTTTGTGTATTAAAAAAATTCATTGTTAAACATTTTTTCATAGCTGCCAGCGTAAAAGAATTTATTTCCTCAGTTATTTATGGCAAAAGTCGGCGGTGGCAGTTAACGATATTTAATAGACCAGCTAAATACAGTAGCTCTACTAATTGAAAAAAATTACAATTGGGTACGCATTGCTGCAGCGATTATTGCTGTCCGTTTCGTAGTGTAAATTGCGCCATCGGCCAACCAACGGACACTCCTAAATATTGCACCAAGAGTTCAAATTTTGCCCCGCTCCTGTGTGTTGTAAGCTAAGACAGACGAGCTTTATCCATTTTTATTTTTAGACAATGCTGTGTGCAGTAAGCAGTTGGCAATTTCGGTTAGCTGCAGCACATTCCAGATTTGCGGCACCCAAGTAGTAAATCTTCCGGTTATGCATGTGACGCTCGAATTAGTCGACGAGCCATTTGGTCTACGAATTTCGTTGGTATAACGAATTGTGAGTTGTGAAAATAGTTAATAGAAATTGGAAAATTAATAAATTTAACTCGCTCAAATTGTGTTAATGAAGAAAAGTTTTGTTTTTATAAAAAAATATCAAAAAACAATACAGAAATTTTCAAATCAGTAATAAGAAGGATGGCGAATTGGAAATCAGTTGTTTAGTTAAATGCTTCTTAAATTTTTTTTTATAAATTTAAAAGTAGGAAGTGAAGAAGCAACTCCGAACGGCATCTGCAAGGCAAATGAATTTTCACTGAGAAGCTTTTCATCGCAGAAATACACTCGGAGTGCTTGCCAAATTACTGCCGTGGGGCGACCTCGCTTAGAAAAACTTTTTTCTAATCGAAAAATGTTTTTTATACTCAGCTAAGCAGAGCTCACAGAGTATGTTAGTTTTCTCCGCATAACGGTACCCCGTGATCGCATAAACTAATAGAGATAGATATATACTTCTACAGGGCCGCATTAACCTTCAACGGGGCCCTAGGCAACCATCAATTTGGGGGCCCTTTTTTCACGTCCGTTCCCTTCTTTTTTCGATTAAAAAATACAAACTTATATCTTTCATAAAAATTTTATTGTCACAATGTAATAATATCAATAAAATTACTATCTACATTTTAAACATGTCGTTTTCTACATTTGTTTTCGGCAAATTCATCAATTATATCATCAATATCGATTTTGTTCAATAAATCTGACTCAATGCAAAGTATACCTAACATCTCGAGTCGCTCTTGTCGCGTTGTAGCTCTTTCAGCAGCTTTGATTCTTTTAATTGCGAGAAGGATCGTTCGGCAGAACAATTTGTGATCATTAATGTTAAAAAAATCCGAAGAGCTATTTCTGTGTTAGGAAATACATCGGCTAATTGATCTTCCATTAGAATCTTATACAAATGACTATGAGTTTTTTGTGCATCAGTGTATCTGGAGTTCACGTAACTTTGGAATTGTTTCATTTCAATGAAAAATTCTTCCAAATCTCTAGAATAAAAAATAACTAAGTTATTTATAGCTTCGTGGAGGTCTCCATCACTTAGAGAAAAGTTGATGAGAAATGCAAATCTCTCTGAAACTTCCATATACTTTCACTGTGAAGATTGTCGATGATTTCGAGGAAACCTTTTGTCCTAAAATCATCGCGAGGCGAAAATTCTACTTCTGGAGCATTTCCGTCATTAGGTTGTTTTTTCTACGACGAGTACGTTTTACGATTTCTGTATAACCTACACCAGGTAATAATTGTTTTGTTTTTTCCTCGAAATCATTGAACTTTTCACGGAATGAAACTAAACTCTCTTCTAACGATCCGTACAAAAAAGCACACGTTTGCAAATCTGCTTTTTCACTTTGCAATGACTTACTCACTGAACGCATAGCAGTCAAAATAGAGTTGAAGGCTTCTACACCCTCTGTTCCAAAAATAACCGAAATTTTTCAAAATAAAAACAACCAGTGTACATTTTGAGATAATTCTTTTTTATTATTCAATATACTCTCCTTTCACTTCGATACACTTCTTTGCACGCTAATACAATTTGTCAAATGAGTCGGAAATGTCCTTTTTAGGAACCTTGTCTAGTTCGTCGGTCGTCGCCTTTTGAATGCGGTCAATTGAGTTTTATTTATTTGAGTAAAAATTATTTTCAGTTCTGATTATATTTTTCTTTCACTCTCTAGAATTTTATGTTTGTAAGAAAATTTTAGAAGTCTTTTTCATTTCTCGGGGCCCCCTAATATCGGGAGCCCCAGGAACTACCTATTCTCTCTACTTGTTAATCCTGCCCTCGATTTCTATGTATCAAAATGATCTGGGCGAAAAAAGATTAATTTAGCCATGTCCGTCCGTCCGTCCGTCTGTCCGTAAACACGATAACTTGAGTAAATTTGAGGTATCTTGATGAAATTTGGTATGTAGGTTCCTGGGCACTCATCTCAGATCGCTATTTAAAATGAACGAAATCGGACTATAACCACGCCCACTTTTTCGATATCGAAAATTTCGAAAAACCGAAAAAGTGCGATAATTCATTACCAAAGACGGATAAAGCGATGAAACTTGGTAGGTGAGTTGAACTTATGACGCAGAATAGAAAATTAGTAAATTTTGGACAATGGGCGTGGCACCGCCCACTTTTAAAAGAAGGTAATTAGAAGTTTTGCAAGCTGTAATTTGGCAGTCGTTGAAGACATCATGATGAAATTTGGCAGGAACGTTACTCTATTACTATATGTATGCTAATAAAAATTAGCAAAATCGGATGAACGAACACGCCCACTTTTAAAAAAAAATTTTTTAAAGTCAAATTTTAACAAAAAATTTAATATCTTTACAGTATATAAGTAAATTATGTCAACATTCAACTCCAGTAATGATATGGTGCAACAAAATACAAAAATAAAAGAAATTTTCAAAATGGGCGTGGCTCCGCCCTTTTTCATTTAATTTGTCTAGAATACTTTTAATGCCATATGTCGAACAAAAATTTACCAATCCTTGTGAAATTTGGTAGAGGCTTAGATTCTAGGACGATAACTGTTTTCTGTGAAAAAGGGCGAAATCGGTTGAAGCCACGCCCAGTTTTTATACACAGTCGACCGTCTGTCCTTCCGCTCGGCCGTTAACACGATAACTTGAGCAAAAATCGATATATCTTTACTAAACTCAGTTCACGTACTTATCTGAACTCACTTTATATTGGTGTAAAAAATGGCCGAAATCCGACTATGACCACGCCCACTTTTTCGATATCGAAAATTACTAAAAATGAAAAAAATGCCATAATAATATACCAAATACGAAAAAAGGGATGAAACATGGTAATTGGATTGGTTCTATTGACGCAAAATATAACTTTAGAAAAAACTTTGTAAAATGGGTGTGACACCTACCATATTAAGTAGAAGAAAATGAAAAAGTTCTGCAGGGCGAAATCAAAAGCCCTTGGAATCTTGGCAGGAATACTGTTTCGTGGTATTACATATATAAATAAATTAGCGGTACCCGACAGATGATGTTCTGGGTCACCCTGGTCCACATTTTGGTCGATATCTCGAAAACGCCTTCACATATACAACTACCACCACTCCCTTTTAAAACCCTCATTAATACCTTTAATTTGATACCCATATCGTACAAACACATTCTAGAGTCACCCCTGGTCCACCTTTATGGCGATATCTCGAAAAGGCGTCCACCTATAGAACTAAGGCCCACTCCCTTTTAAAATACTCATTAACACCTTTCATTTGATACCCATATCGTACAAACACATTCTAGAGTCACCCCTGGTCCACCTTTATGGCGATATCTCGAAAAGGCGTCCACCTATAGAACTAAGGCCCACTCCCTTTTAAAATACTCATTAACACCTTTCATTTGATACCCATATCGTACAAACACATTCTAGAGTCACCCCTGGTCCACCTTTATGGCGATATCTCGAAAAGGCGTCCACCTATAGAACTAAGGCCCACTCCCTTTTAAAATACTCATTAACACCTTTCATTTGATACCCATATCGTACAAACAAATTCTAGAGTCACCCCTGGTCCACCTTTATGGCGATATCTCGAAAAGGCGTCCACCTATAGAACTAAGGCCCACTCCCTTTTAAAATACTCATTAACACCTTTCATTTGATACCCATATCGTACAAACACATTCTAGAGTCACCCCTGGTCCACCTTTATGGCGATATCTCGAAAAGGCGTCCACCTATAGAACTATGGCCCACTCCCTTTTAAAATACTCATTAACACCTTTCATTTGATACCCATATTGTACAAACAATTCTAGAGTCACCCCTGGTCCACCTTTATGGCGATATCTCGAAAAGGCGTCCACCTATAGAACTAAGGCCCACTCCCTTTTAAAATACTCATTAACACCTTTCATTTGATACCCATATCGTACAAACAAATTCTAGAGTCACCCCTGGTCCACCTTTATGGCGATATCTCGAAAAGGCGTCCACCTATAGACTAGGCCCACTCCCTTTTAAAATACTCATTAACACCTTTCATTTGATACCCATATCGTACAAACAAATTCTAGAGTCACCCCTGGTCCACCTTTATGGCGATATCTCGAAAAGGCGTCCACCTATAGAACTAGGCCCACTCCCTTTTAAAATACTCATTAACACCTTTCATTTGATACCCATATCGTACAAACAAATTCTAGAGTCACCCCTGGTCCACCTTTATGGCGATATCTCGAAAAGGCGTCCACCTATAGAACTAAGGCCCACTCCCTTTTAAAATACTCATTAACACCTTTCATTTGATACCCATATCGTACAAACAAATTCTAGAGTCACCCCTGGTCCACCTTTATGGCGATATCTCGAAAAGGCGTCCACCTATAGAACTATGGCCCACTCCCTTTTAAAATACTCTTTAATACCTTCCATTTGATACACATGTCATACAAACACATTCCAGGGTACCCTAGGTTCATTTTCCTACATGGTGATTTTCCCTTATTTTGTCTCCATAGCTCTCAACTGAGTATGTAATGTCGGTTACACCCGAACTTACCCTTCCTTACTTGTTTTTTATAAATTTTCGATGTTGGTTGGGGCTTTAAACTCAGAACCTTCGTTGTGGTAGGCGGAGACGATACCACCACAGATAAAAGATTCAACAGCAGGAAGGAAGAGTAGTAGCCTCTTGTTAATCACATTGAATAGTTAGTAAAGGAGGCTAAGAAACTGTTAGACGAAGAATTGTGAGTATACCAGTACTACTAGCTTTTGGATACAATTTGGTACACAGATAGCTAATAGTGTGTTCAGTGTATACATCCATGGAAACGATCGCGATAGGAAAGCATTACTCTATATTAGGTTCCAGGCACATACGGGAAAAGATGGGATGAAAAGGCAAAGCTGCACATTAGCTATAGCGACCTATGACCAGGGACGGGGATTTATGGTTTCGAAGATCATGCGTAGGTCTTACAACCTAAGATAGAAAGTTACCTTTATCATTAAAATAAATGATTGTGTGCTCATGAAGAGACACTGACATCTGGCGTCACATGCTTCTAAACTAGACTAGTAGTGATAGCAATGTAAGAAGTGAAGATGGAAGGAGGAAATGATCTTGCGCATTTTGTGCTTATGTGCTGCGGCTTTTCAGTCTAAGACTTCAGATATAAGCAGTTATACAGCTATTAGTTTTGAAGCAGGAAGTGGAATGAAGACATCTCTCATCTGGACGAGGTCGTAATTTTATAGCACAACTGCTCAGATCCGTTCGCAGTCGGCATATAACAAATAGGTCTCGTCCCGCTAATTTGCCGAAAAATGAAGGAGCACGACGCAACTGGGAGAGATGCTCGGCCTTAAATCTCTTCGGCGTTATCGCGCCTTACATTTATTAATTTTTTTTTACGAAATATTTTTTGAATGTTACGCGAGCAATGCGTGCATTCGTCTTGGTTCATTGCTAGTTGTTCGACGGCTAAACCAATTCACTACGATCATGATACTCTTTCTAACATAGCCTTAGTTATAGGTTATATAAACCCGATGTTAAAGCAATTTAAAAAGGTTAGTCCCTCTTTCGTCTAGCAAATCCTTTTAAGTACTCCCCAATATCGAACAGCAGATCATCGTTTTATAAATCCTACACCTATCCTTAACTTTTTGATACGGTTTTTATTGCTAGACGAGTTGCTCAAGGTCTTCGGCCAGAAATATTTGCCTACAAGCTTCCCTCTTAAATCACTGTAACGTTCCTTCTAAGCTTTTGTTCGAGTCGGTTAAATCCAATAGGAAAATGTGAGACATGTTGCGCAAAGCTATAAATCCGCACGCGGATCTGCTCGGCATGCAGGAAAGTATTTGCAAAAAACAAGGGAGAGACCTCCATAGAGTGTCAGAAAGATCAATGTACTCAGTTGCGTTAGTAATAATGAAGCACAAATTGATAAGCCTAACTGCTAACTACTGAATAAATGCGCTAAGAGGCTAGTATGATCTTAACCGAATTTTGCTGGAGTGCTCTAATCAAGTCTTCGCTTATATTTAGTGTTAGCTAAAAATATGTAACTCGAGTATCCAGAAATAATAACTGGTTTTGATGGCATTCCTCTCCGCGAATGATGAATAAAAGCTTTGCGTACACGCACTGCATGGACTCCAATTAGATCATGCGGCGTCAATGATCAGTTCATCTTTGACTCTTGCGTTCTGCTCCGCAGAGGCTTTAGATGCAGAAGGATTTTAACACCCGACTTGTTTACCTGACTGCCAGCACTATTACCAAGTCCCTGCTAGAATTTACTTACAGTTTGCTACGATTAGCTGGGCTAAGTATAAAAACCCCAACACAACGTACAGAAAATGTCTTTATTGAAAACGAGCAAAAAAGTACTCACTCACCTGCGTTGGTATCCGAATGGCCCCACACGATACGATGCAACTAATCCTTTGTCCTCCTGAGTTACACCTCTCACTGCACGTTTCAGACAGCAGTATTCGATGACGGTCATCTGCTGGATTAGACCGTAGAAAGCGTTTAGTTCCTTTTTACTAGCACGACAGATCTTGGCCTACATGGCTTTCGCGCTCGACACAATTGTAAGTTGCCGTCGGCAATCCAGAAATTGTCTCGGTAATTTCTCTACCCTGTCTCATTCGAAACTAGTCGAAGAAGATGGTTGCAAGGCAATCATCGTCATCCGATAAAACAGCGTATCAGTGACTTCTCTCTTCTGGCCAACAAATGCCTCCTCACCCTATCACTAGCTAGGATGCCGACGTAGTGACGTTCCAATTAGTGGAGCCTCGCTACATGCGCGAGTTGCGCTGTTCCTTCTGCGTGTTCTACAGCTCCTTAAACCAGAGTTGCCGGAGCATTAACCACGCTAAGGGATTCTGATACTTCATTCCAGCTTCCACACGAACTACCTTCGGAGCCGAAGAGTCACATCGCCTGGAATCGCAGGATCGATTCTGGGGCCGCAGCCACTCGCTGCAAAAAGGGAAATAACAGCCCCAACTCTGAGAGAGCTCCCGTAGACTCTGTCATTTAACACGAATCAGCGCATGCCGACATTGACCATGGTTCCTTCACTCTCAAGAACCCTCCCTAGCTTGAGATACTATTAACTTGCAACCGTCGATGACTTATACGTCCATATCGTCCTCTCGCTCTCTCCTGTTGTCTGGTGGGTGTATCGGTCTCGTGCCCGCTCCAACAACTAAGTACCCAAAAGTTTTCGTGACTTGTAAATATATATGCATATGATCTGAAGAGCTTCTCATACAACTAGCCTCAATTCAGCTCAACTACGTACTTAGCGCTCTTTTCTTTATCAACACTTAAATAACCCACAAATGATTGCATTTCACCTTAATGTAGTCCGAGACGTGCGCTTAAGGGGATTCACGAGCAGTTGGAACATGCAATCTTAACATTTAACAAATTTGTAAATGCTTTTAAGTTTCTGTGTATCGTAGTGTCTTACGACCATTAAGAGGGAAGTACTGAGAGTAACTACCACGATATAAAAAACGGTGCAACAAGTGGGGCGCGTGCACAACTGTCGCAGCTGTAACTCATTCGAAGTGCGGACGAACACGTGGTGATCCAAAAAGAATCAGCAAAAGCAAAAAGAGGAAGCCGTACTGCGCCACCCTTCTCGTATAAAGTAACATTACTGATCGCAACAAAGTTGATTACACACCTGACACCGCCAACGAAAATGCAACAGCAAAGACTAATATAACTCAACAGCAAACTCTATACAAAGCTGCCGCTATCCATGATAATGTACAAGGACTGCATGCTTCTCAAGAGTTATATATACTATGGACACCTCAAAATTTCGTGAAATTATGAGCGTAGGAGCTATTGCATCACGTAGTTGCAATACGGAAATTCCTATGAATATCCCTGTTATTTTCATATGTCCTGTAATGTTTCCGCTCTTTAGTTCAGACAAATTATAAAGTCTTAGTGCAACAACTGTTTTCTCTTTCCATATAAGAATAAGAAAGAAAAGTATTCCCACTAAGTACAAGGACGTTCTATTCACACACGCTATGCTAACACAAACTAGTCGATAAAATTTGCTTAGTTTTGTTTTCTTCATGGTCTTTGGCCAAAAACTAAGACAGACTTGGTGATGTTTGTTCTCACAACAGTATTAAAGGTCCTGCATACTAATTTGGAAGATAGCTCCCATAATTTGCAATAGAGTCGAGTAAAGGCGAAGGAAGCTCATGATACTTTGTTTAAGGTAACATCTAGGTGAATGAGGGTTCCACGTGAGGGTTCTGTCAGGTCTAAATTCTAGGCATTTAAAATAATAAATGAAATAAAAATACTTGGCGTCAACTTACCTCCGAAAATATCGGGTAAGCTTCTCTGCAATCTTCCTCGTGCTCCTTTTCATTTCCCTTAAAAATTAGTGGGACGGGACCTAAATGTTTTATGCCGACTTCGAACGAGAACTGCCAGGTAGATGAATTTTCACTGAGAAGCGTTTCATGCCAGAAATACACTCCGAGTGTTTGCCAAATCAACGCCGAAGGGCGAGCCCACTTAAAACAATTGGTTTCTTATTGAAAAAACTTTGTTATACATTTTTGGTGTTAGTTTGCCCCGAACTTTAACCTAGGACCTTCGGTTTGGTAGGTGGAGCACGCTTCCATAAAACCACGGTGGCGCTAATTAAAAATCCTATATAGTGCCACCAGAGAGGGTTTGGGCATAGATAGTTTTCTTCTTCAGGTAAAAGGCAATTATAGCTAAAAAGGAATGACTGGCGTGATCTGCAGCGAGACAGCTTAAATCGCCTTGGCGGTTAGGTGTCATGTTACGACGATGATGCGTTTTCAGCAAAGTTCTCTTTCTTGATTACATAGCTTTAGGAGCGGAATTTCTATTTTAAAGGGGCGATTTATGTATAAGGCAATGAGCTATTTTTTCTCGTGTGAACCAAAATTTCTATCATAAAAGACCATTCATTCATTTCAGTGAGTGACAGTAAAACTGAATTCCTTTATGAAATTTTTGGTATTATATAGTGATGACTCTGAATGTGAAGGACTGTCACGCGGCATGGCGGCATACATAATCTGACCCGAAAATTATTATACTCAGCGTGCTTTGCGCACAGAGTATATTAAGTTTGATTGGATAACGGTTGGTTGTACAGATATAAAGAATCGAGATAGATATAGACTTCCATATATCAAAATCATCAGTATCGAAAAAAAAATTTGATTGAGCCATGTCCGCCGTCCGTCCGTCTGTCCGTTAACATGATAAGTTGAGTAAATTTTGATGAAATTGGGAATGTAGGTTCCTGGGGTACTCATCTCAGATCGCTATTTAAAATGAACGATATCGGACTATAACCACGCCCACTTTTTCGATATCGAAAATTTCGAAATACTGAAAAAATGCGATAATTCATTACCAAAGACGGATAAGCGATGAAACTTGGTAGGTGGGTTGGCCTTGTGACATAGAATAGAAATAAGTAAAATTTTGAACAACGGGCGTGGCAACGCCCAATTTTATAGGAAGGTAATTTAAAAGTTTTGCCAGCTGTAATTTGGCAGTTGTTGAAGATATCATGATGAAATTTGGCGGGAACGTTACTACTATTACTATGCATATATGTGCTAAATAAAGCTTAGCAAAATCGGATGAAGAACACGCCCACTTCTTACAAAAAAAATTTTAAAAGTCAAATTTTAACAAAAAATTGAATATCTTTACAGTATATAAGTAAATTATGTCAACATTCAACTCCAGTAATGATATGGTGCAACAAAATACATAAATAAAATAAAATTTCAAAATGGGCGTGGCTCCGCCCTTTTTCGTTTATTTTGTCTGGAATACTTTTAATGCCGTAAGTCGAACAAAATTTACCAATCCTTGTAAATTTGGTAGGGGCATAGATTCTATGACGGTAACTGTTTTCTGTGAAAAATGGGCGAAATCGGTTGAAGCCACGCCCAGTTTTTATACACAGTCGACGTTGTCCTTCGCTCGGCCCTTAACACGATAACTGAGCAAACATCGATATATCTTTACTAAACTTAGTTCACGTTTTTATCTGAACTCACTTTCTCTTGGTATCAAAAATGTCAGAAATCCGACTATGACCACGCCCACTTTTTCGATATCGAAAATTACGAAAAATGAAAAAATGCCATAATTCTATACCAGGTACGAAAAAAGGGATGAAACATGGTAATTGGATTGGTTTATTGACGCAAAATATAGTTTTATAAAAAAACTTTGTTAAATGGGTGTGACACATATCATACTAAGTAGAAGAAAATGAGAAATTTCTGCAGGGCGAAATCAAAAGCTCTTGGAATCTTGGCAGGTATTACATATATAAATAAATTAGCTGTATCCAACAGATGATGTTCTGGGTTACCCTGGTCCACGTTTTGTTCGATATCTCGAAAACGCCTACACATATACAACTAAGGGCCACTCCCTTTTAAACCCTTATTAGTACCTTTAATTTGATACCCATATCGTACCATTCTAGAGTCACCCTGGCCACTTTTATGGCGATATTTGAAAAGGGTCCACTATAGACAGGCCCACTCCCTTTTAAAATACTCTTAACCTTTCATTTGATACAAATGTCAAACAAACTCATTCAGGGTTACGGTAGGTTCATTTTCCTACATGGTGATTTTCCCTTATTTTGTCTGCAAAGCTCTCAGCTGAGTACGTAATGTTCCGTTACACCGAACATAGCCTTCCTTACTTCTTTTTATATAATTTAAAGGCATTAGAAAACAACTGAAATTTAATATTTATTTATATCATTATAAAGACTTAACAAAATTATTACAAATGCAAGCAGATGTCAATGCTATCGCATACGTTGAAGTTATAAAGAACAAACAAAGATGATCCCCTTCTCTTTGAATAAAATTTAATTTTGCCAAAGTCGTAAATTTTTCTCACAGCGTAAAGCAGTTTTGTATCCTTTATGACTGTCACACTTCATGCTACTGAATGAATAATTTCTCCACCCACATACTCAGATTAAAAAAAAATAACAAATTTTGATTTTTGGCGACCTTTAATTTAACAATTTTTCTTCAAACCTAGAGCCAGTTTGAAGAAATAATTGATGTTTATACCCGCACGTAATTTGCTCAATAAAGTTTTTGCTGCCTCCGCCTTCTCCACCAACTACTTTTTGCAACTTTCTCGATAAATCGCGTTGTAGTATTGAAAATAAAAGGAACATTACTTTGGTTGATTTATTACCGTTGCGGTTGTTCATATGTAGAACAGTCGACAAGTTTTTTAATCATAGTTACCCAACACAACAAGTTCAACAAAAGCTCACAGCTCTTAAATCCAGCTTAAAACTGAAAGTTGCAAAAACGACAGGGTGGCACAGCTGTAGAGTAAACCACAGTTGCCACCAGCCGAACCGCAAACATGACCGCATTGCCATTGGCGGTAGCATAACGGCAACAGCATAACTAACTGTTTTTGCGTAATTATGCTGCTATTTGTACAAAAACAATATTGACAAACACAAACTCGTGCATTCAATTCCAATGTTTTGCAAAAAAAGGGAATATTTCAATGTTTTTTGTTGGAAAATACTTTGCGTTTTTGTTCTCTGTCATATTATTATTTTGGCATATTTGTGGTTACATGACTGTAATAATTTATTGAATTAATAAAGCCGATATTCAACATATTGATACATTACCAATGCCACAATTTTTTATTTTTTTGCTATTGTGAGCAAATATCCGACCTTAGTATGTCAATTAATTGAAAATGGAAGTCTGATGTTTGATGCGTGAACTACTTATCATTAGGCGAACTGAGCCCTCACTAGACTGAACGGGTTTTGTTTAACAACCAAACTGAAAAACCAGGACCTATGTTATAGTTATAACTCCATCCTAGCAGCAAATACAAGAAGCTTTCTTGGACATGTGCCACTTACTACTTCTAGATCGGACAGCCGTATCACTCCTTACAGCTGGAGTCTGAGCCTGGTAAGCATAGGGCAGGAGCAGAAAATGTGTTCGATCGCTTTCTCCAAGCCTAATTTAAAGGCATGTCACGCCGCCAGAAGGCACTGTAGAGTCAAATACCCGCCACGAGTCCACAGTAGTTTTGAATGATAGAAGTAACTTTGTTAGTCCAAGGTTGTAAGACCGGTACATGATCACCGACACGTTTATCCTCGCGCTTGGGTCCACGCTTTACCCTCTTGATCGATCATGTGCACTTCTCGTCTTTTCTTATTCTTGCTCAATCTTATTGGGACACCTACGGAGCAAGCTAGCGGTGTCTAAAGTCACACTTGGCATTAACCTTCAGTTTGTATTACTAACTTGAGCTACGAGATTTGCACGCAAATTTTTCAGGGATACCACAATGCTATGTCACCCAAATAATATTTATTCATATGTAACTCCATGCTACCGCAAGCGATTTTAAATACTGGTCGGCTACGCTTTACCGCACAGTTTTGAGCTCAGCGCTATAGTATCCGTTGGCCTGTCTGAATGGATTGCTTAACTCATTTTGGAACTTGGAAGACGATGCCCTAGTCGCTCAGCCTACAGTTCGGCTCATCCGAGTTCCTTAGAGAATAAGCGCCCTGTAGTAAGGAGTCTTTCTTTCGGCATCGGCAATAGTATAAATAAAATAATTACCTGATACCCATACATACTTGCAGTTTATTCCTTGAAGTTACGCATAGACGCATATCCTGTCAAGTGTTGCATTATCAAAATTTTATGCTTGGAACTCCATACATTGTCTTTCCACAACAAGAATAAACATTACTAGAATATTATCATACAAAGGAGGCGTCGATCAGAATCCAACATCCCGAAAAACCGGAAGACTGCAATTTGTAGCTTAACAAGTAATGAAGGTTAAGTTCGGGTGTACCGAACATTAAATACTCAGTTGAGAGCTATGGTGACAACATAAGGGAAAATAACCATGTAGGAAAATGAACCGAGGGAAACCCTGGAATGTGTTTGTATGACATGGTATCAAATGAAAGGCATTAAAGAGTATTTTATGAGGGAGTGGGCCATAGTTCTATAGGTGGACGCCATTTAGGGATATCGCCATAAAGGTGGACCAGGGGTGACCCTAGAATTTGTTTGTACAATATGGGTATCAAATGAAAGGTGTTAATGAGTATTTTAAAAGGGAGTAAGTCCTTAGTTCCATAGTGGACGCCTTTTCGAGGTATCGCCATAAAGGTGGACCAGGGTGACTCTAGACTTTGTTTGTACGATATGGGTATCAAATTAAAGGCATTAATGAGAGTTTTAAAAGGGAGTGGTGGTAGTTGTATATGTGAAGGCGTTTTCCAGATATCGACCAAAATGTGGACCAGGGTGACCGCTAATTTATTTATATATGTAATACCTGCCAAGATTTTCAAGAGTTTTTTATTTCGCCCTGCAGAACTTTTTCATTTTCTTCTACTTAATATGGTAGGTGTCACAACCATTTTATAAGGTTTTTTCTAAAGTTATATTTCGCGTCAATAAAACAATCCAATTACCATGTTTCATCCCTTTTTTCGTATTTGGTATAGAATTATGGCATTTTTTCATTTTTCGTAATTTTCGATATCGAAAAAGTGGGCGTGGTCATATCGGATTTCGTTCATTTTTTATACCAAGATAAAGTGCAGTTCAGATAAGTACGTGAACTAAGTTTCAGTAAAGATATGTCGATTTTTGCTCAAGTTATCGTGTTAACGGCCATGCGGCAGGACAGACGGACGACTGTGTATGAAAACTGGGCATGGCATTAACCGATTTCGCCCATTTTCACAGAAAACAGTTAACGTCATAAAATGTATGCCCCTACCAAATTTCAAAAGGATTGGTTAATTTTTGTTCGACTTATGGCGTTTAAAAGTATCCTAGACAAATTAAATGAAAAAGGGCGGAGCCACGCCCATTTTGAAATTTTCTTTTATTTTTGTATTTTGTTGCACCATTTCATTACTGGAGTTGAATGTTGACATAATTTACTTATATACTGTAAAGATATTAAATTTTTTGTTAAAATTTTAATTTAAAAAACATTTTTTTTTAAGTGGGCGTGGTCCTTCTCCGATTTTGCTGATTTTTATTAAGCGTACATATAGTAATAGGAGTAACGTTCCTGCCAAATTTCATCATGATATCTTCAACGACTGCCAAATTACAGCTTGCAAAATTTTAAATTACCTTCTTTTCAAAGTGGGCGGTGCCACGCCCATTGTCCAAAATTTTACTAATTTTCTATTCTGCGTCATAAGTTCAACTCATCTACCAAGTTTCGTCGCTTTATCTGTCTTTTGTAATGAATTATCGCACTTTTTCCGTTTTTCTAAATTTTCGATATCGAAAAAGTGGGCGTGGTTATAGTCCGATATCGTTCATTTTAAATAGCGATCTGAGGTGAGTGCTCAGGAACCTACATACCAAATTTCATCAAGATACCTCAAAATTTACTCAAGTTATCGTGTTAACGGACGGACGGACGGACGGACATGGCTCAATAAAATTTTTTTTCGATCCTGATTATTTTGTATATGGAAGTCTATATCTATCTCGATTCCTTTATATATGTACAACCAACCGTTATCCAATCAAACTTAATATACTCTGTGAGCTCTGCTCAACTGAGTATAAAAATTGTTGATTGGTAAATAGTTTTGCTCATGCAATGGAAGAGCCGAGAATGATGCGTAAGATCGGTGCAAGCGTAATACTGTTTTCACACAGAAACTTAATGATCTCATTTCACCTGCTAATGAAATCGTAAATTTTTGCTTTCACACAGAAGTAACTGCTCGATTAGTATGAAGGATGAGACAGACAATCATGGCGGAACGATACAAGGTGGAAGCATGGTGACATACCTACAAACAAACAAAATTCCATGTACTTGTAAATTCGATGGACAAATGTCAAAATCGTACTGCGCCGTAGTTGATGTATCAAATCAAATAAAAAAGGTTATAATCAGCTGTTCGATGCGGCCACCTTGTACCGTTCCGCCATGCAGATAATGACATTTGCTTTGACAAATGACATTTTTAAGCACTGACCACACCAAAAACTAAGAAGCGGAAACGGAAGCGGAACGCTACCAACAGAGTTGCATTGTGCTTTTGACTTCATTAGGCATTCGATTAGCTACTAATGAAATAATAATAGATTCGAATTTTGTAGGGAAGATTGAGCTCAATAAGCGTCTTAATGTAGAAAATTGCCTTTATTATTCAATAAGCCGTCTGTGTGAAAATAGTATAAGCGCAGTCTTTGAAAGTGGTATAGTGTAGGAAGGAATAGGAAATGTACGCTTACGAAAAAAATCGATATGTTATTAAAAAGTAATTAATATCTTTTCGAGATGCTGTCGGAGTGTTGTCGATTTTTATCAAAAAGTTATCGATTGTAATACAAAATTCTTCAGTTTGTTATCGAAAATTGATCGATATATTATCAATATCGATTGGTATCAAATTTTTTATAGATTTGTAATACAAAATTATTCAGTTTGTTATCGAAAATTGATCGATATCAAAAAGTTTTCGATTTGTTATCGAAATGTTACCAATTCCTTATCGGAGCGCTTCCATATTGTTATAGGCGTCTTACCTCTATAATAACGAACCCTCAACGGTTGTTTATGAAAAAGATAGCGATAAAAGTGCAATAGAGAGCAATGACACATTTGTGTTCGATCGCTAAAAAGGCGATAAGAAACCAATAAGGAGCCGATGACTTAGCAAACCAATAACTCGAAGATAATACTCCGCTATCGATATTAGGCCTATACCGATAAGAAACCGACGTAGCTCTACTCAAAAAGCGCGAAATTATTTGTTTTCCTTAGATACCATTTAACATACGAGATCCCGTAAATCCGACATTGCAAATATACAAAATCGGCATCCCTAATATAAACGAGCATAACGTCATGAATTTAAGTACATATATAATTCATTCAGACTTAAGCTCCAATGCCTCTGCACCGCGCATAGCATTTTGATAAAATTTAATACCATTTTCAGGTACTACCGCGAGACCATCTATTTTACTTGGCACGTACTTAGTTAACCGCCAAATATAATCAGACAGATAAAAGCACATCACTTTTTTTCAGCTACCGGCAAGCAAGCCCACAACTAAAAATCAGGTCTGAGAGTGACAATCTCTACGGTAATAACATTACGATTCACATATTCGGTGAACAAACAAAAAGAGGGGTACTCAAGATTTTATTATCTATAAATTTTGTCCTATCTAAAAAGACTCCACTTTAGTATAATACCTATTATAATTTATTAATTATCGATGCTGTAAAATACGAAACTTATATCTATTATATTATACACATATCAACAAACAAAAAAAAAACACCAGCGAAAAACTAATGCCAACTAATAAACAAATAAAAAAAATAAAAAAAAGTTTTGAGTAAAATTTATTTTTTGTTTTTTTTTTGTTTTTTTTTAAATTAATTTTTTGTTTTTTTTTTGTAATTTTACGGGAAAAAATGGGCCCTATCTCATTTTCCAAATTTTTTTGAAAGGGGCCGCCAAGGTTTTTCTAGGCATTGTTTTTTTTTTGTTTTTTTTTTCAGTTATTTTTTTAATTGAAAAAGTTTTTTTTATTTTTTGTTTTTTAACGAAATTTTGTTTTCGAGACCATTTTAACCCGCCCAAACAAACCTAGTATGTATCTGTCCTTCTACTCGTTTTTTTTTTTTTTTGTTGTGTTTTTGTTTTGTTTCCATCAAGCCCCAAACCCCCTCTTGGGTTTTTTTGCCCAGTTTTGTTTTCACCTATTTACTCAAAAAAAAAACAACAAAATCCAAAAAATTGGTCCGGAAGAAATTTCCCCTTTTTTTCCATCTCCGTTGGCAAAATAATAGACAATTTTGGGCTTGGGTTGGAAAAACGTAAGTTCCTAAGTAAAAATCAGGATTATTGGGTTATAGTCGCCTTTGGTTAATCTTTATTTTTTTTTTTCAGCTCTTCCGGGCCGTGGTATAACACGAATAAAACGTATATACGCAATTATTAATTTTTAACAAAAACCTTTGTTTTTTAAATAAATTAGAATTTGAGAGTTAATCCATATTTTTTTCTTTTTTTTTTTTAATTTTTTAATTTTAATTTTTTTTTTTTTTTAACTTTTTTTTTTTTTTTTTTTTTTTTTTTTTTTTTTTTTTTCATTGGGAAGGAACAAACACGGTGAGGGCCCATTGTTTTTTAGATAAACTACACATCCCGTTTATGGAGGAAAATTAAAGATAAACAAAAATATCTTCGGGGAATGTAATTTAAAATTTTTTGTAGGCTTTTATAAATTTTAGAAACTATTTCAGTTATACAACTTTTTTTTTTTTTTATTTACCCTTTTTTTTTCTGGAAAAATGTTTTTTTTTAAAATTTTATTGTGGCCCGGAAAAAACCGAAAAAAAATAACCATAAGCCCAATTTGACAAATTTCTTTTCTCTTACTTTGTATATCATTGTTGTTTTTTTTTTAGTTGTTTGGTGTAATATAAAATGGCTCGATAGATCCTACTATAGTAAGTGCCACCTTTTTTTATTCCAAATAATGTAGGTGGGTTCTAAGCCTTTTTTTTTTGGGGCAAATTGCAGGGCGGAGTGCAAGTTTTTTTATAAACAGTTTTGTTTTTTTTTTTTAAATTTGAGTAATTTTTTTTTATTGTTGGCCCGCCTTTTCTGTTTAAGCCGTTATGAGTCCGTGGCCCACAAGTGGGGGGGGCCTTGAACGTTAAAAACCCCCGTACCAAACGCCCCTGGGGTTTTTGCCGGGTTTTTTTTTCCCCAACCTCCCCACCCACAGCAATTTCGCTTTTTTTTTAAATTTTTAATAAATTAAAAATTATTTTTTTTATTTAATTGACCTGTAATGTGAGTTGTTTTTTTTTTTTTATGGGGTTTTTTTTTTGGATTTTGAATGTAATTTCCCATTTTTTATTGGGAGTTTTTGGGGTAAGTTTTTTTTTTTTTAGTGGTTTTTTTTTCATTTTGGTGGGTTACAAATTTTAAGTCATGGGGAAAGAATCGGCAATAGCAATCTAAAAGTTAGCATTCGCCCCCTGTTTTTTATTTTTTTATTTTTATTAATTTTTGGGGGCCCGGAGCAAAAAAAACTGGGGGGGGGCCCTCCTGAGGCCTTATTTTTATTCCTTGAAAGGGCCCCCTTTTCCGCTCTAAACTTGAAGCCACCTCGCCCAATACCCCCCCTTAAATTTGTTGAATGTAACCCCTTTTTTAAAAAATTGTGATTAGGGTAGCGAACAAAGAAAGCAACGAACGGTAAAACGGGGGAAACCGGGGCCCTTTTTTCTCCTGAGGTAAATTGGCCACCTACCCAGGTGGGCCACAACCATGCCCCATAATTATATACCCATTGTTCCTACAGAAAAAACCCTCCTAATTTACTTTTAATTTTGGGGGCCGAAGAGTTTTGTTGCGTGTGTGGCCACTCGGATGAGGTTATTTTCTTGGTGGTCCCTAATGAGCCCACCGCAAATTATAATCATGCTTTTCCCCCCTAAATTGTTTGGAAGAGAATAGCCAACCTATTTTCAAAGGTGTGAATATGGAGGGCGAGCAACTGGGCTCTTGATGTTATTAAAGCCCAATGGGCCTCAAAACCAAATCCCCCGACGAACCCCTCGACAATTTTTAAATTAAAAAAAACTCAAAAAACCTAAAATGTCATTTTTTTAGAATATTTTTTTTCCACTAACCCAGTTTTTTGAAAGAAATTAACAAAGCACACCAATGCTTACTGAACAAAACGAAACGAAAAAAATGTTGTTCAATAGTTTTTTAAGTCCGCCTTAAACATAACCTCCCCCCCCCTCTCCCCCGCTTTTTTAAGGACGGGGGGGCTGTTTAGGTTACCCTGTCCGCTCTACCCGACCCCCTCCCCCCCTACACCCCCTATATGAAACACTCTAAATATCCCATTAAAATCTTAGATGCCAGGGTGTCAATATCCAGGACCAATACACGAAAGGACGCTTAAATGGTCCCCCTAGAGGGCCTCACACCTTTTTTTTATTTGGGCCAAATTGTTTTGGAGGGTCTGTAAAAAGCGAGCTTTTTTTTCTTTAATTAAGAGGTTTTTTTGTTTTTTTTTTTTTTTTTTTAATACAATTGGAGTAATTTTTTTTTTATGTTGGCCTTTGGTAAGCGTATGAGTTCCGTGGCCACAGGTGGGCTGACGTATTCGCCGACCCAAACGGCCCGGGGTTTTGGGGTTTTTTTTGTTTTTTTTTTGTTTTCAACCTCCCCAAGCATTTCCTTTTTTTCTTTTTTTTTTTTAAATTTGTAATAAATTATTTTTTATAAATGGGGAAAACTTTGTATTTTTGAGTTTTTTTTAAATGGGGTTTTTGTTTTTTTTGAGTTTAATGTATTTTTTCCATTTTTTTTTGAGTTTTGGGTTTTAGTTTTTGTTTTTTTTTTTAGTGTTTTTTTTGGGTTTGGGTAATTTAAGGGTTCCATGGGGAGGGATTGCCATAGCATCAGTAAAAAGCACACCTTTTATTTATTTTAATTTTGGGGGCGGGGAGCAAACTGGTGGGGGCTTCTGGGGCTTTTGCCTCCTACTGAGTCGCCACCTCAATTCCTCCTTTATTTTTTGAAGAAACCCCTTTTTTTAAAAATTGTGGGAATTATGGATTTTTGGGGCGAGCACGGGGGACGGCTCTTTTGGAGGGTTAATTGGCAACCCCCATTTTTTTCCCCCTACAAGAAAAAACCTTCTTTTTTTTTTTTTTTTTAATTTTTTTTGGGGCGGAGAGTTTTGGGCCCCAACTCTTGAGGTGTTTTTTTTTTTTTTTGGCCTTAATTTGAGGCCCCCTCATCTTTTCCTTATTTTGAAGACCCCTTTTTTCAAAGTGTTGGGTTTTTATGGAAGGGCGAGCACTGGGCCTTCCCTTGATGTTATTAGCACCCCAATAGCCGAAAGAGAAAACCCGTCGTTTTTTTTGTAGTTTTAAAACACCTCAAAACTATGTTTTTCCTTTTTTTAGAATATTTTTTCAAAACTTAACCCATTTTTTTTTTTTTGAGGAATTTAAAACAAAGCACCCACTCCCAAAATGGGCCACCTTACTGAAAAACCAAAACCCCGAACGAATAAAATTTTTTTTCTAGTTTTTTTTAAGTACTCGCTTAAAACAGGTATGTTTTTTTTTTTTTTTTTTTAAAATTTTTTAACTGTTTTGAAAACACACAATCCACTTTTTTTAAGGTTTGTGCCACAAAATTTTCCAATCATTTACCCCCTTTTTTTTTTCCGTCTTTAACAGTGGGTGGCCCACACCAATGCCATTTTTAACAACATCTTTTGTCTGATTAATTTTTAGTTAAAAATCAGCGATATAACCCCGTGGGTCGTTTAAACCGCGTCCCCCATTTTTCCCTTTTTTTTTTGGGCTTCCCACACATATGTAAGCAGTTTTTTTTGTACAAAATTTTAAAAAAAAATTCCCCAATTTTAACCAACCCTCAAAAATGCCCTTTTTGGCGCACTTTTTTTTTTTTTTTTTTTTATTTTGTTTTTTTCTGTTTTTTTTATTTTTCCCCCCTTTGGCTTCAACAATAAACTATTTTCCAATATTTACCGTTTTTTTTTTTTTTTTTTGTTTTTTTTTTTTACTCTTTAAACCGCTTTCAAGCCCTTTTGTTTTTTTTTGATTTTTTTTGATTTCGTTGTTTTTTTTTTTTTTTTGGTGGTTTTTTTTTTGGTTTTTTTTTCCAGTTGTTTTTTTTTTTTTTCCCACCGTATCCCTCCTGAATTTTTTTCAATTTCTTTTGTCTTGTTTGCAACAAATTTTTTCCAAAGTTGCCAAAAAAAATTGCGCCAATTTGCACTGCTCCCGCCCGGTTTTTTTCTACCCTTCCCGTTTTTGTTTCCCATCCGCCAACTTTAAGAAACAAAAAACCCAACAAACGCCAACAAAAACGGTTCTAAAAATCCCCCCCCTTGTAACCAAATTATTTTATTTATTTGTTTTCTTTGATATCGTTTTTTTTTAAAACCAACCCCTACACAACCAGCGGGGTTTTTTTTTTTTTTATGTAATAAACCCGTTTTTTTTTTTTTTCCCTATGCGACCCTTCCCCCCCCTCCGTCCTCGTTGGCTTGGGTTCCCTACCACTGAATGAAACTGTGCCAGTTTGCGGAAACCCCCCAGAAAAAAATTTTTTTTTTAAATTGGAAACAAAATTAACAAATAAATAAAAGCAAAGGAAAAAAAATAAACCGAAAAATTTCGTGTTGGAAAAAGGAAAAAAGCAATGACCCATTTTTACAGGAGCAAAGCCAACTTTTCCCTCCGCTTATACCGTACAACAAGCTTTTCCGTAAAGAAATTAATTCCCCACCCAAAAGCTTCCCAAAACGCAACGTGGGACTTTTTTTAAAGCGGCCATAGCCCCGTGCTCCTTTGCCCACTAAATTATTTTTGGTCTTGTTTTTTTGTTTTATTGTGTGATATTTTTTGGGATTTTGGGGGGAAGTAATTGCTTGGTAAGCTTGCTCCCTTGGCAGTGTGTTGCCCCTGTTCGTCCCCTCAATTTTAATTGAAAATTTCGTTTTTTAGGTTTTTTTTTAAAATGAAAATGTTTTTTTGTTTGACTTTTCCCGTTTTTTTTTTTTTTTGCTTGTCCCCCCCCCAAGCATGTGGTGCCCTATTGGGTAAAAGAAAGTTTTGCGCTTTCCAAGTTCCCCTGGGCATCAAAAAAGTCACTTAAGCGTTTTTATTATTTTTTTTGCAAGAAGCTGTTTGGAGGGTGTTTTTATATGATTTTGGTGAAGAAAAAATTTTTTTTTTTTTTAGGAGGCCTTTTTTTTTAAACCTGGCAAAACTTTTTTTATATCCTTTTTTTTTAATGTTTATTGCCCCTCCTTGCAATTCATTGTTTTAAAAGTTTGTTTTTTTTTTTTATACAGAAAGGTTTTTTAAGTTTTTTTTTTGTTTATGTTAAAAAGTAAAAAAAAAAAAAAAAAATTTTTTTTTTTCCCCTCCCCTCTTCAAAAAGGGAAAAGGCGATATTTTTTTTCCCTACTAAATTAGATTTGGAACCGTAAGAAGCTAAGGGTGTCCCCCTTTCCCCGTTCTTTTCGTGGCCCCTCCCTTTTAAGCCTTTAATCACGCTTCCAGTTTCCTTTTTTTAAAATTGGTTTTGTGGTTGTTTTTTTTTTTTTTTTATTTTTTTTTTCCCTAACTCAAGTAATTACTGAAAAAGGTATTTTTTACTTTTTTTTTTTCCCAAAATTTTGCCTTTTGGCACCTAAAAAAACACCCCCCGGTTTTTGTTTTTTTTTTTTTTTGGTGGTGTGTGCCATTTCCCTTCCGAACGCATTTTGTTTTTTTTTTTTTTTTTTTTTCCCCCGATAAAACCTTAACCTAAATTTAAAAAAATTAAAAAAAAAAGAAAAAAAAGGTAATACAAAGCCGGGCCAAGGAAATTTGCCCGGAAGTGTCTTTTTTTTCTTTCTTTTTTCAATTTTTTTTCCCCGTCCCCATGTCTTTACTTTTGTTTAATTTTTTTCCTATAAATTTTTTTTTGTGGGGAACAACGGACCCTAACAATTGTTTTTTAATCCCGCCTCCGCCCTCCGAAAAAACGGCTGCAGTATTGCTTTTTTTTCCAATCGGCAGACATAATTATAGACATATTTTTTGGTTTTTTTTTTTTCCACAGAAGAAAGATGGAAGGCTGTACAGTAGCCAAATTTTTCCCCTCCCAAGACATAAATTTTTTTTTTTTCAAGAAAATCCCCCACGGAAATAACAGGGGTCCCTGGTTTCCTGAAACCCTCCCGTTTTTTAAAATATTTTTTTTCTTCTTTTAATTGGGAGGATTTTAGAGCAAAGCCCCTTTAGGTTTTTAAAATGGAAATTTGGGCCCCCGGGCGCAATAAATCCCTTCCAACAATTAAAGAAAACCTGGAAAATGGTTGTTTTCCCCCCCCAAATTGGGTTCCCAAACCCCAGGATTGTTGTTTCTTAAAATCCCCCCATTTTGGGCAAAAACTCCAGGAAAAAATTATATGTGTTTAGAATACTTCCCCGTTTCCCCCCCCCTCTTTGGGCAAATGCTTTTTTGAAAGTTTTTTTTTTTTTTCTTATGAGAACTTTTAGCACCCCCTTAAAATAACTGTAACTGACTTTAACTGCCTCAAGACCTAGCCAAAACCTTCCCCCCTAAACCGCTTCCTTAGTAAAGCCCTGCCAAAAGGCTCCCCTTGGACCTGGGCAAAAAGGGTGTCCAAACGAATACTACGGTGGCTTCCACTTGGCACTTTCCCCCTCCTGGGCAAACTGGTACTTCCCCTTCACATCCCTGCTTGTATATACTGAATAGGTCTTTTACTTCAATAGCCACAACGTGGCCCCCCCCCGTTCCCAGAAAAGGCAAACCGTTGGGGGGCACGGGTTGGTTTTGTCCCCATCAACTGGCAGGCCCTTAAGTTATTTCTCCTCCTTTGTAGAATTATCATCAAACTTTTGAAAGGTGGTAAACTGTTCAAAAATAGAAAACCTAAAAAATTAGAATAATCGCTTTTTTAAGGAAAATTTTTGGTTTTTTTGCCTGGAACGACATTTCTTTTTCGTTATGTTTATGGGTTGTTTTTTTTCCCGCCGAAAACCAAAAGAATAGCAGAACCCTCATTTTTAAGTAAAATGTTTTTTGTTTTCGCAGCCAAGGGGAAGAAATTTTCTTTTATTCCTAAGCCCCTTTGACTAAGGTTTTTCCCCCATCCCCTTTTTTTTCCCCTGATATGTTTTGTGATTTTCATTTTTTATTTTTTTTTTGTTTTTTTTTTTTTTTTTTTTTTTTTTTTTTTTCTTTTGTTTTTGTTTGAAGCCATTGAAAAATAAATAGCGGAAAAATGTAAAAATTTACCTTTTTTTTGAAACTACCTGGACATTTGGTTTTTCCTGATGTCCCCCCAATATTTTTTTTTCCCTTTACGGCCGAGCCCCCAAGTTGGTTTTTCTTACGCAAAAAGGTGGAAAGTGTGTGTCTCTTCCGTTTCTATCTAACTTGTCAAAACCTTACTTTAGGTCGATTATTGTTTTATGTTTTTTTATAAATTTCTTTCATATTAATTTTGGTTTTTTTGTTTTTTCTTTTTTGTTTTGTCGCCCGCAAATGGTTTATTTTCTTTTTTTTTTTGCTCTCTTCCTATATGACCCTTTCTTTTAACTCTCTAAACCCGGAAACAGATATAACCCTTTTTCTTAGGGTGTAAAAAAACGAAAGTTCACACTCCACCACCAACTTTCACCTGAATTTCCATAAATTGAAAAGCTTATAAAATTGTCCCTAAATTTCCATAAACGAAAATAAATTATTTTGTTTGTTGTTTTTTGTTTTTTTGTTTTTAATACAACTTTTGGAACCAATTGGAACCTTCCCCCCTGGAATGTTTTTTTTTCGCTATATTCCAATAGAAAGCTCCCCATGGTTTTTTTCTAGGTGTGAATACCCACCCAAACAATTTTTGCTCAAATAAGCCAAGCCTAAAGCAATAAATTATATGCCCACAATGATTTCATTAGTCCTGTGCTTTTTAATGAACAAAAACGGTTGGGCTCAAATACTAAGGGTGTTTTGAAAGTTATAATACATTACTGAAATATTGAGGGACAAATACAACGGTTTTTTTTCTCGATGGGAAAAAAACAGTTTTTATTCCGAGATAGTTTTTTTTTTTGGAAAAAGTAATATTTACAACATGTTTCGAAAATCTTTTAGTGGATAAACATTCATATTATTTTGATAAAAAAAGGTTTTTTTTTCCCCTTAATGCAGCTTAAATTTTTCCTTTGTCAACCCTTAAAGAAATATATTGTTTTCAGTAACTGCACCCATTATAGCAATGCAAAATTAAGCCCTGGGGAACACAAATGTTTTTTTTTTTTTTCGCTAGTATGGGCCTTCTCCCAAGGGGAACAGGTGTGGGAAAAGCTCAAAAATGTTTTGCCGCGAACCTTTTTGGGGAAAATTTTTTGTTTTTGTTTTTTTTTTAGTTGACAGTTTTTTATATGGAAAAACTTTCCCTCCGGTACTCCCTTGAAAAACTTAACCCCTGAAAAAACCTGTTTTGGAAAAAAACGAAAAAAAAATTTTTCGAGGTCTTTTTAAATTTAAGTTGGTAAAAATATTAAGCAAAATAAAA
This sequence comes from Eurosta solidaginis, assembly GCA_029619165.1. Taxonomy (NCBI): domain Eukaryota; kingdom Metazoa; phylum Arthropoda; class Insecta; order Diptera; family Tephritidae; genus Eurosta; species Eurosta solidaginis. The sequence continues at coordinate 57,332 of JARSSU010037572.1, forward strand.
AAAGAGAATTCAAATATAAAAATAAAAATTACTTTTTTTTAAATAATTTTTGAAAAATTTTCAAAAAATTTGTTTAAAATTATTTTTTTTAATGATTTTAATTTAATTTTGTATTAAACAAATTATTTTTTCGATAATTTCAATTATTTTTTTAGATGTTTTGTTCAAAAAATATTTTTTTATTAATAAAAAAAAATTAATTAAAATTTTAATTAATTTAAAATTTTTAAATTTTTTTAATTTTTTTTCCGAAGAAAATACCTTTACCTTTACATTACTTCATTGGCCCGGCCTTTGGACCATTTTAAATCCGTCCCCCCCCCCCCCCTAAATGGCCCGTTCCCCCCCCACCCAAAGGGCGCCGGCCCAATTAAGCCAACCACACCAAAGGGAAAAATTTTTTTAAAAATCGCCTTTTTTTTTGTAAAAAATCTTGGTTTTTTTTTTTTTTTTTTCCTTTTACCCCAGATGGCCCCCCCGCCCCTCCAGTTCCCCCCCCTCCTTGGGCCCCCCCCGTTTCCTAAATAGGTTTTTGGCCCCCCCATCTACCCCTTATTCCGGACAAAAATTGTAAAAAATAAATTATCCTCTTCCCCCCTTAAAGACCCGGAAGCAATTTTTAAATCCTTTTCCATCAAATAACAAGTGAGGCCCTAACGCGCGCTTTTTGCAAAAAAATTTTTTTTTAAATCGCCGTAACTACTGGTTTTTGCGGGATGGTTCCCCATGCGTGTAAACGCCTTCGTAACAACCGCCATCATTTAAAAAAAATTCTTTCTTTCCGATAACTCCGCTCGGTCGGTGTCCACCAAAATGATTCTTTGAGATGTTGCCCCGTTAAAAATCTTTTCGGAGTACAGAGACTATTCTTTCCCCTCTTTTTCACCTCCAACGAAATCCAAGAGCCCGCCTTTTCCAATTCCGATGTTTAGTATCCATGGGGAAATTCCGCCAGCCTAGGCCTCTCCTGGGGTGGCCCAAATCTACAAAGCAAGCGAAAATTGGTAAAACAGAAATAAGTTTGTTTGAAACTTTTTTTCTTTATTTAAAACTACCAGATGAAACTTTATTCGTTTTTGCCCGAAGAAGAAGGAAAAATTGTTGACTGTTCTCAATTTCTGCTCTAACCTTTTGAAAACGAAGTTTAGCCGTTTTTTTTTTTTTGCAAGAAAAAGTGGATCCCCCCTTTGCACTGGGAATTTTTTCGGAACTGATGTTTTTTTGTTTGTGTTGTTTTTGGGTAAAAAAAATTAATTTCTGGTTCCCAGATAAATAAAACGCAGATCCCCCCCCCCCTTTTTTACTAAATTTTTTTTTCTCCGAAAAAAAAAAAATTAAAATGGCCCCCTCACCGAACAGTAAAAAGCGTTTTTTTTGTTTGTTTGTTTTTTGTTTTTTTTGTCCCCCCCTTCCAATTTTTTCCCCCCCCCAAATCAATGTTTCATATTTTTTTTTTCGATTTTCCTCCTTTTCCCCAGTTTTTGGGACAAAACAAGCAGAACTTTACATAAACCCCTTGCTGTTTTGGAAGAACAGATTAACTCAGGTTCCCCATTGAATAAATTGTTCTGATTTTAAGTCCCCCCATCAACAATAGCCGCCAGTTTTTTTTAAAACTGGGGGAAAAAATGCCTTTTTTTAATTAAGAACAATTTCTATTTTGTTATTTTATTACCCATTTTAGTAGCATTTCCCCCTGTTAAAAGTCTCCTCTCGATCCGATTTCCATTTTGTGTTTTTTATTTACAGCTAGTTAACTTTAAACCTTCAATTTTGGATGGCCTTGTAGAAAAAAAACAATGGGAAACCTTAACCATAGTTTCAGGTGCGCACCCCTGGTGAAACCCCAAATTGATTAAGAAGAAACCCCTCGTAGAAAAAAAATAAAAAAAAGATTTAAAACAATTTTTTAAAAGATAACTTGTCCATTTTACTTCCCTCCCTTTTTAAATAGAAATGGACCAATTGGACCCATAGTCTTATGAACATTGGAGTATTTCAATACTTGTTTAGCGCGGCCAATTAACTTGGTAAAAAAAAATATTTGGTTTTTGAAGGACAATAAAAAAGTTTAAAATAAAAAAAGTCTGTGAAAGCACATTAAAACCTTAGAAAAATCTTGAGATAAACGGATTTGCACTTAGTATAAATTCGAAAGTCCCCCCTATTTTTTTTTACAAGCGTCGGCACTTTCCACCACTTCTTATTATTGTATAAACAAATAAATTTTTTTTTTTTTTTTTTGGTTTTTTTTTTCCTCAATAAAGACCTTTTTGATGGCCCTGAAGATTTTGAAATTCAACAATTTTTCCCCCAAAAAAAGATTCAGGGCTGTTTTTCAAAAGAACCCCCTTTGTTACAAATATCTGGAAGTCAACAAAAACGACCAATTTACAATATACAACAAAAATTTGTATACTTTGAACCAAAACACCTTGAGAACACTTTTTTAAACCAAATACTTTTCTATTTAAACTTGAAAAAAAAAAAAAAAAAAAACAAATAATTTTTTATTTTTTTGAATGTTTTTTTAAAGGAAATTTTTTGTTCCGAATTGGGCCCCTTCTTAATTAAATGAAATTTTTGAATTTAAACCAATTTTTTTTTTTCCTTTGTGTTTTGTACCACTATTATGTTCTCGTTTTGTGCGTCGTATAAAAAAAATATTTTTTGCGACCGGCATATCGTACAAAACAAATTCGATCGACGCAATCACTTCCCTTGGTTCCATTTCCTTTTTGCTCCGCTTATGTTTGTAATAATTTGGTTTGGTTAAAACACAATAACCAATACCGAAGTTGGGTTGCCTTTTTGGGGGACCCCCCTTTTCACCATAATGGAAAGTTCCTTTTTTTTTTTTTTCTTTTTATCAATTTTTTTTTTCCATAAATGAAATTCAGGTGTGTGACCTTTTTTTTTCATGTTTAATAAAATCCGAAATTTATATATTGAAAAGGGGCCATTATGGGAAAAAGGCCCGCCTTTATGGAAAAAGTTTTTTTTTTTTTTTTTTTTTATATTTGGAAGAAAGTTGTGGCCAAAGATACAAGGTGGTCCCCCCCCCCCCCCCACCTATTTCTTCCCAGAGGCAAAAAAACCACAAAAAAAACAAAAAAAAGTGCTATATTTTTAAAAACATTTTGAGGTTGAAGGCAGTTTTCCCTGGAAAAAAAAACAAAGAAATTATGTGCCCTTGTTTTGTTTTTTTTTTTTTTTGTTGTTTCAAGAAAAGACTTTTTTGTTTCCCGTTTTTTTTTTTTTTTTCTTGGTCCCAACTCATGTTAAAAAAGGTTAAGGTCCCCCCCCCTTGTTCACAGATCAAGGTTTTTAATAATTTTTTTTCCCTTTTTTTTATTTTGTGTAGAGGGTTTTGGTAAATAAAACAATTTTTTTTTTTTTTTCCTTTTGACCAAATTTATCGTTTTTTTTTTTTTTTTTGAAGCCATCTGTTAAAAATTTTTATTTTTGTATGCCTTTTTATATTTGCTGTAACATGTGGGGCAAACACAATTTTATACCTTTTGAAAAAAATGAAAAATTGAGTTACGAAAAAAGAAAAATTTTAAAAACGTC